>JARYGA010056714.1:0-23742 GCA_030545235.1 Helianthus tuberosus | reverse complement strand
AATGGTTTGGTAAGGTTCTTGCCTTGTTCAGTGTATAAATCCTGCAAGGAGCTGGGCCAAGCTTACTAGGACCTCCTTCAATAACCACTGGTATTGGATGGAGGGGGTGCGAATTGTTTGATCCCCTCATATGTAAACTACTATTAATATATTAACCCGGCTATTTGGGATTGTATCCCTGCTGACTCAAACCACTTAGCCGAGGGTAACGTCACCTTCAAAAGAGGGGCCTACCACTTTACGCATTAATAACTTAATTAATTATCTTCCAATATTCCAACCCTTTATGATTGTATCCTTGCTGATTCAAACTACTGGGTTGAGGATAACGTCACCTTTAAAAGAGGGGTCTACTACTATAACTAAGATAATCTTTTAAAAAGTGCAAAAGTGCGGAAATCATCAAAGGTTACACTAAAGGCGAGTCGGATCCAAGTGATTCATCTTGTCTATCTGTTTTATTTTATTTTTATTTTCAGCATTTTTAGTTTTAATTTTCATGTTTAAAACCTTTTCTAAATTTTTGATTTGATTAGATGTTGAGGATAAACCTGTATTAAAAGCTATTGTGTCCTTGGATGACCTCCGTATCTTACCAACGCTATACTACGCTCACGATAGGTGCACTTGCCCATATGTGTGTTTAGTGTTAGTAGAATATCGTGTTTTATAAATTTAAAACTTGACTAAAGTGTTAAAAAGAGCTTTAAATATACATAAAAATATATCATACTACGCACGCATCAGTGTATTTGACAATATACACATATGTATAGTTAAAAGATTATCATTATACACATGTGTATAAATCAACAAAAAAAAAACTTAAAGAAAAAGCTCCGATTTTTCCAAAAAAAAAAAAAAAATATTGCATATTTTTACATTTTTTTTTTGCATTTTTTGCTTAGGGAAAATGTGTGGTCCATAATGTTTCTCAAGTTTCTCAATTAGCCTACTACTTCTCACACATTGTCATGGTCATGCACGAATAATAAATTTTGCACACACACATACATACATACATATCTATATATATATATACATATATATATACATATATACATACATATATATATATATACATACACATATATATAGGGTAGGGATCCTAAGAGAAGTCCACCCTATTTGAGAAACTTGAGAAGCAATCTGGACCACACATTTTCCCTAAGCAAAAAATGCAAAAAAAAAAGGTGAATATATATATATATATAGGGGATGGTTCATTGGGGAACAACAAAAAAGTGGGGAACAGGGGAACAGGGGCATTTTTGTCCAACTATAGTTTAAACTGTGTTTTCATCTAAATCAATCTTTTGAACACGCGCGTCCTTTCTTTCTACGACTGCCATAAACCGCCACCACCAGTCGCCGGCATCATTCCTCATCACCGCCGGTGTGATTCCTCGTCGCCGCCGGCGTGATTCCTCATGGCCGACAGCGTTAGCAGATCTCGCCGCCGTGATTCGTCGTCGCTGAGAACATGAATCGAGTTCATCGGAGATGATATTGGACTTGTTTCTCGCTGTTGAGAGTTCCGAAGTTAGGTTACATCCGATAGGAAATTCAGCGAAGGTAAATTTCATGATTTTGTTTATTTTGATGGTATATGTTTATCTACTACAGTATCTTTAGTTTAATTTATGTTTGTTTTGTTGAATGACCTAATTACACAGTATCTTTAGTTTAATTTATGTTTGTTTTGTTGAATGACCTAATTACACAGGTGGTTGAAAGTTTTAGGGTTGGTTTTGTGTTAACCGTTTGTGAAATTTTGTGATTTTGGAAGATTATTAGTGTATGTTTGTGGTGTTTTATAGAGGATTTTTGGGTTTGATAAGAGTAGCAGTAAGAAGGATTACTAGAAATATGGTTTTCTAGCCCTAGTTTGAGTAAGAGGTTGTGTTTAGTTGTTAGGAGATAGAAACTGAGTTTTGAAAGTGATATGAGTTGCGTTTCGGATTGAATATGACCGGATTTTGTATGTATTGCTTGTTATAAGTTGTAGATTGTTTTGCTAGGCTGAAAGAAAGTGAATTGTTTACGGTGAGTCGGTGACGCGAAGGTTTTGTGATTTACAGTTAGGAGACAGAAACCGCGTTTTATACTCCCTCATTAGCGGTCAGCGAGTCACACTTACTCTTATGGAACTCATTCGTATGGGACTTTTTAGGTTTTTTACTGATATGAATTACGTTACGGATTACGCATGACCTGCATTTGTATGTATAACTAGTTAAAGATTTTAGATTATGAAGCTAGGCTAAAAGAAAGTGAACTGTTTACGGTGACGTGAAGGTTTTGTGATTTAGAGTTTGGAGACAGAAACTGTGTTTAATACTCTCTCATTAGCCCTCACCGTGTCACACTTACTCTTATTGAACTCGGTATGGGACTTTGTTAGATTTTGTATGTATAACTTGTTACATATTTTAGTTTATTTAGCTAGGCTGAAGGAAAGTAATTTTTTTATGGAGACATGAAAGTTTTGTGATTTAGAGTTATTTTATTTTATACATCAAGTACAAGGAATACATATTTTGTTGAGTTTGAGTATGTTGTTTGTTGAACTTTTAAATCTTTGTTTTGTTTAATGATTTGATTACTATCTTTATTTTTGTGACAACTATACAAAGTAGGCTACAAATGGCGTTGGAGGTGCAGGATAGTTTAGAGATAACACATATAGGGAGTACTTAAATTTCCTTAATTGTTATTTCCGTCCATTTTCTGGGATTCTTTATCACATCACATAACAAAGCCTCAGTTTACTTACAACCCTGAGCATAAACTGCGAAACATTATTAATGAAATTCTCAATCGCATTCCTCATAATGAAGTGCTAAGGCCTTTTGTTCAAGAGCTACTAAAAGTTGCAATGCATGTTCTTACTACTGGCAACGAAGAGAACCATTTGATTTTCGTTCGGATCATATTTGATCTATTGAGGATTTTCAGACCAACTCAAGAGACTGAAGTGCAACCTTTCCTTGACTTCATGTGTAAATTAAATTTACCAGAACTTTAGACTCGTGGTTAGCCATTTCCTTGAAAGTAGGGCACTTGTGGCTCCAGCAATGCCACCTCCTTCGTCAATGTTAGCATTACGTTCGCTTGGTAGTGAAGACGTTAAGCCAATGGAGATTTCAGATCAAGTTGGGTCTTCCACTGCCTCGAGCACTAGGGCTGGACAATTTAATCCAAGTACCAGGTCGTTCAAGATTGTGACCGCGAGTCCTTTGGTGGTTATGTTTCTCTTTCAACTGTATAACCAACTTGTGCAGACTAATATCCCCCCAACTATTGCCATTGATGGTTGCTGCTATCAAGGTGTTCTTTAAAATATGCATTTTAATTGTTTATCATTCTTTCCTAGCCATTTTTATATATACATATATACAATAGTATGCTAAATTGATAGAGCAGTTGAAGGGAGCAAAGATTTTGTCAAAATGCTTCCTCATAATTTCATAACTTTCTTCACAAGGGATTACGCTTGATTCTGATGTTTTCTAGAATTGAAGCTTGGTCAAGGTATGTCAAGCACCAATATTTTAATATCTCTATATATTTTAGCACTTATTGTGTTTAAAGCAACAAAATATCTATACTTTGTATATTTGGTTGTGATACGAAATCAGCAGGCAAGACTATGCATCTCGTTTTTATGTCAAAACTTAAAGTTTTTTATTACGGTCAATGTGAATTTACGTGTGAAACAATTATGGTTCACTTGGAAATATTAATAAAAAGTTTTGTATAATACTGATGTGTGTGAGGTTCAATGGGGAACCACTAAAAGGTAGGGAACCGGGTAACTGTGCATTTAACATGTTTAATATATCATAAATAAATCAATTTAACATGTTAATTTTTTTTATAAATTTTTTTTCGGAGTTTTTGCATATAAAGATGTGTCAAAGCCATTCAAATAATAAAAACATTTTTTTTTTAAATTTTGTTAACCTTTTCTTAAACTGTTTTTAAGCATTTTTTACACTTTTTTAGTTTTTGAATTATTTTATTAAAAAGGCTTCTACATGTGTTTATATGCAAAATCACCAAATTATTTTTGAAAAAAAAAAAAACATTTTTAACATGTTAAATGCATGTGTTTGATATTCTAATTTTGCAAAAATTAAATGTTAAATTTTGTTTGACTTGTATGTTGATTTTTGAACAATTATGGAAGATTATTTCACTGATAATTTCTAGATTTTTGTTCATATTATTTGTGCTTTTTTCAATTTTTTTGGATTTGCAATCAAATTCCTTTATTTCAATATGAGTTTCAGACATATTAGTAAAACATAACATTAAAAAGAATTTAACATTGTTAAACTGATGTTATTTTACATGCAAAAGAGTATTTTAATTAATAATTTTTTTATTATCGTTAATAAAATTTATTTAAAAGTTCTTTCAGTTTCTTTTCCTTTTTGAATTTGACAAGTAAAATATGTCTTTTCCTTTTTCAAAAAAGTTGAAAACCGAGGAGTCATTTAATTAACAAGTGAAACATATTATAAAAAATATTTTAACATGTTAAAAAAATTAAAATTTTCAGATCTTCTTCATATAAATACGTGTACAAGTTTTTAGAAAAATTCAAAAACTTAAAAATAAATATGCTTAAAAACACTTTAAAAAGGTAATAAATTACTTTTTTACAAAAAAAATGATTTTTTTTTATTAAAATAGCTTCAACACACCTTTATATGCCAAGATTTTGGTTAGTTTTTTAAATAGTTAACGAGGGTTGGGTTCAATGGAAAACACAAAAAATGTGGGCAAACGAGAAACCAATCATTTAACATGTTAAATATATTATAGAAAATTTAATTTAACATGTTAAATTGTTTTTTTTTTAATTTTCAGATCTTTTGCATATAAATACATGTGTGCAGCTCTTTTTAATAAAAAAATCAAAAACTAAAAAATAAAAACATACATAAAAACACTTTAAAAAGGTAACAATTTCTTTTTTACATAAATGATTTTTTATTTGAATGACTTCAACACATCTCCATATGCAAAAACTTTAAAAAAAATTGAATTTTTTTTTTAAATAGTGAACGAGGATCGAATTCAGTGGGGAACACAAAAAAAGTTGAAAACCGAGGAATCATTTATTTAACAAGTGAAATATATCATAAAAAAAATTTCAACATGTTAAAAAAATAAAATTTTTAGATCTTTTGCATATAAATACGTGTAGAAGTTTTAAAAAAAAATCGAAACTTAAAAATAAAAACATGCTTAAAAACACTTTGAAAAGGTAATAAATTATTTTTTTACAAAAAAATGTTTTTTTTATATTAAAATAGCTTCAACACATCTTTATATGCCAAAAATTTGGTTATTTTTTTAAATAGTTGACCAAGGTTGGGTTCATCGGAGAACACCAAAAATGTGGGGAAACGAAAAACCATTCATTTAACATGTTAAATATATTATTGAAAATTTAATTTAACAGGTTAAATTGTTTTTTTTTTATTTTCAGATCTTTTGCATATAAATACATGTGTGCAGGTCTTTTTAATAAAAAATCAAAAAACTAAAAAATAAAAACATACTTAAAAACACTTTAAAAACGTAACAATTTCTTTTTTACATAAATGATTTTTTTATTTGAATGGCTTCAACACATCTCCATATGCAAAAACTTAAAAAAAAGTTGAAAAAAAAATAATTTTTAAAATAGTGAACGAGTGTTGAGTTCAGTGGGGAACACAAAAAAAGTTGAAAACCGAGGAATCATTTATTTAACAAGTGAAATATATCATAAAAAATATTTTAACATGTTAAAAATTAAAATTTTCATATCTTTTGCATATAAATACGTGTAGAATTTAAAAAAAAAAATCAAAAACTTAAAAATAAAAACATGCTTAAAAAACACTTTAAAAAGGTAATAAATTATTTTTTTAACAAAAAAAAATGATTTTTTGATTAAAATTGCTTCAACACATCTTTATATGCCAAAAATTCGGTTATTTTTTTAAATAGTTAACCAAGGTAGTGTTCAACGGAGAAGACCAAAAATGTGGGGAAACGAAAAATTATTCATTTAACATGTTAAATATATTATTGAAAAATTAATTTAACATGTTAAATTGTTTTTTTTAATTTTCAGATCTTTTGCATATAAATACATGTGTGCAGATCTTTTTAATAAAAAAACTAACAAACAAAAACATACTTAAAAACACTTTAAAAAGATAACAATTTCTTTTTTACATAAATGATTTTTTTATTTGAATGGCTTCAACACATCTCCATATGCAAAAACTTAAAAAAATTTGAAAAAAAAAATAATTTTTCAAATAGTGAACGAGGGTTGAGTTTAGTGGGGAACGCAAAAAAAGTTGAAAACTGAGGAATCATTTATTTAACAAGTGAAATATATCATAAAAATATTTTAACATGTTAAAAAAATTAAAATTTTCTGAACTTTTACATGTAAATATGTGTAGAAGTTTTTAAAAAAATTCAAAAACTTATAAATAAAAACATGCTTAAAAAAACACTATAAAAAGGTAATAAATTATTTATTTACAAAAAAAAGATTTTTTTATTAAAATAGCTTCAACACATCTTTATATGCCAAAAATTTGATAATTTATTTATATAGTTAACGATGGTTGGGTTCAACGGAGAGCACCAAAAATGTGGGGAAACGAGAAATCTTTCATTTAACAAGTTAAATATTTTATAGAAAATTTAATTTAACATGTTAAATTGTTTTTTTTTTTAATTTTCAGATCTTTTGCATATAAATACATGTGTGCAGGTCTTTTTAATAAAAAAAATTAGAAAACTAGAAATTAAAAACATACTTAAAAACACTTTAAAAAGGTAACAATTTCTTTTTTACATAAATGTTTTTTATTTGAATGGCTTCAACACATCTCCATATGCAAAAACTTAAAAAAACTTTGAAAAAAAAATATTTTTTAAAATAGTGAACAAGGGTTGAGTTTAGTGGGGAAACAAAAAAAGTTGAAAACTGAGGAATCATTTATTTAACAAGTGAAATATGTCATAAAAAATATTTTAACATGTTAAAAAAAATAAAATTTTCAGATCTTTTGCATTTAAATATGTGTAGAAGTTTTTTAAAAAACTTAAAAAATTTAAAACTAAAAACATGCTTAAAGAAACTTTAAAAAGGCAATAAATTATTTTTTTACAAAAAAAATGATTTTTTTACTAAAATAGCTTCAACACATCTTTATATGCCAAAAATTTGGTTATTTTTTTTAAATAGTTAACGAAGGTTGGGTTCAACGGAGAACACCAAAAATGCGGGGAAACGAGAATCCATGCATTTAACATGTTAAATTTATTACAGAAAATTTAATTTAACTTGTTAAATTGTTTTTATTAAGTTTCAGATCTTTTGCATATAAATACATGTGTGAAGGTCTTTTTAATAAAAAAATTTGAAAACTAAAAAATAAAAACATACTTAAAACACTTTAAAAAGGTAACAGATTCTTTTTTACATAAATGATATTTTTATTTGAACAGCTTCAACACATCTTCATATGCAAAAATTTAAAAAAATATTGAAAAAAAATAATTTTTAAAATATTGAACGAGGGTTGATTTCAGTAGGGAACACAAAAAATGTTGAAAACCGAGGAATCATTTATTTAACAAGTGAAATATATCATAAAAAATATTTTAACATGTTAAAAAAATTAAAAGTTTCAGAACTTTTGCATATAAATACGTGTAGAAGTTTTTAAAAAAATTCAAAAACTTGAAAAAAAAGCATGCTTAAAAAACACTTTAAATAGGTAATAAATTATTTTTTTACAAAAAAAAAAAAAGATTTTTTATTAAACAAGCCTCAACACATCTTTATATGCCAAAAATTTGGTTATTTTTTTAAATAGTTAACCAAGGTTGGGTTCAACAGAAAGCACAAAAAATGTGGGGAAACGAGAAACCATTCATTTAACATGTTAAATATATTATTGAAAATTTAATTTAACAGGTTAAATTGTTTTTTTAACACTTTAAAAAGGTAACAATTTCTTTTTTACATAAATGATTTTTTATTTTAATGGCTTCAACACATCTCCATATGCAAAAACTTTAAAAAAAATTGAATTTTTTTTTTTTTTAAAATAGTGAACGAGGGTTGAGTTCAGTGGGGAACACAAAAAGTTGAAAACCGAGGAATCATTTATTTAAAAGTGAAATATATCATAAAAATATTTTAACATGTTAAAAAAATTAAAATTTTCAGATCTTTTACATGTAAAATACGTGTTGAAGTTTAAAAAAATAAAAAAACTTAAAACTAAAAACATGCTTAAATAATGCTTTAAAAAGTTAATAAATTATTTTTTTACAAAAAAATGATTTTTTTTATTAAAATAGCTTCAACACATCTTTATAATTGCAA
The DNA here is from genome assembly GCA_030545235.1 of Helianthus tuberosus. Lineage (NCBI taxonomy): Eukaryota > Viridiplantae > Streptophyta > Magnoliopsida > Asterales > Asteraceae > Helianthus > Helianthus tuberosus. The sequence goes on along the minus strand of JARYGA010056714.1, from coordinate 15,323 downwards.
AAAAATTGGTTAATTTTCTAAATAGTTAACGAAGGTTGGGTTCAACAGAGAACACCAAAAATGCGGGGAAACGAGAATCCATTCATTTTACATGTTAAATTTAGGGGAATTGGCCTGTAATAATCACACCTATCCCTTATTGGCCATTAATAATCCCATCTCAGAATATTCCCCCCACCAGTCCCACCTTTCACCTATTTTTCCTACAATGGTCCCCCGTTAAAAAAACTTAACGGAGTTAAGCTTTTTTCCAAATTACGAATAGATTTTTTAGGGCTTTTGATCAGAACGATGATACGAGTCCATTGATGTAAAACTTACGTCGAAATAGTGCTCCAAGTGACTTGATTTTGGTTAATTGGAAATTTAAACACCCGAATTGAAGCGCCGTTTTCATCGTTTGGAGCACCGTTTCGAGGCAAGTTTTACTTAAATGGACTCGTATCGTCGTTCTAATCAAAATCCCTAAAAAATATGTTTGTAATTTGGAAAAAAAGGTTAACTCCGTTAAGTTTTTTTAACGGGGGACCATTGTAGGAAAAATAGGTGAAAGGTGGGACTGGTGGGGGGAATATTCTGAGATGGGATTATTAATGGACAATAAGGTCTAGTTGGGATTATTACAGGCCAATTTCCCTTAAATTTATTATAGAAAATTTAATTTAACATGTTAAATTGTTTTTTTTTTTTTTTTTCAGATCTTTTGCATATAAATACATGTGTGCAGGTCTTTTTAATTAAAAAAATCAGAAAACTAAAAAAATAAAAACATACTTAAAAACACTTTAAAAAGGTAACAATTTCTTTTTTACATAAATGATTTTTTTATTTGAATGTCCTCAACACATCTCCATATGCAAAAACTTAAAAAAAATTTGAAAAAAAAAATTATTTTTAAAATAGTTAACGAGGGTTGAGTTCAGTGGGTAACACAAAAAACGTTGAATATCGAGGAATTATTTATTTAACAAGTGAAATATATCATAAAAAATATTTTAACATGTTAAAAAAATTAAAATTTTAAGATCTTTTGCAAGTAAATACGTGTAGAAATTTAAAAAAATCAAAAACTTAAAACTAAAAACATGCTTAAAAAACACTTTAAAAAGGTAATAATTTTTTTACAAAAAAATGATTTTTTATTAAAATAGCTTAAACACATCTTTATATGCCAAAAATTTGGTTAATTTTTTAAATAGTTAACGAAGGTTGGGTTTAACGGAGAACACCAAAAATGCGGGGAAACGAGAATCCATTCATTTAACATGTTAAATTTATTATAGAAAAATTAATTTAACATGTTAAATTGTTTTTTTTTAATTTTAAGATATTTTACATATAAATACATGTGTGTAGGTCTTTTTAATAAAAAAAATCAGAAAACTAAATAATAAAAAATCCTTAATAACACTTTAAAAAGGTAACAATTTCTTTTTTACATAAATGATTTTTTTTATTTGAATGGATTCAACATATCTCCATATGCAAAAACTTAAAAAAATTTGAAAAAAAAAAATAATTTTCAAAATAGTGAATGAGGGTTGAGTTCAGTGGGGAACACAAAAAAGTTGAAAACCGAGGAATCATTTATTTAATAAGTGAAGTATATCATAAAAATATTTTAACATGTTAAAAAATTTAAAATTTTCAGATCTTTTGCATGAAATGCGTGTAGAAGTTTTAAAAAAAATTCAAAAACTTGAAACTAAAAACAAGCTTAAAAACACTTTAAAAAGGTAATAAATTATTTTTTTTACAAAAAAAAAATGATTTTTTTTATCAAAATAGCTTCAACACATCTTTATATACCAAAAATTTGGTTATTTTTTTAAATAGTTAACGAAGGTTGGTTCCCACGAAGAACACTAAAAATGTGGGGAAACGAGAAACCATTCATTTAACATGTTAAATTTATTATAGAAAATTTAATTTATCATGTTAAATTGTTTTTTTTAATTCTCGGGTCTTTTGCATATAAATACATGTGTGCAAGTCTTTTTAATAAAAAAAATCAAAAAACTAAAAAATAAGAACATACTTAAAAACACTTTAAAAAGGTAACAATTTCTTTTTTACATAAATGATTTTTTATTTGAATGGCTTCAAGTCTTCAACACATCTCCCTATGCAAAAACTTAATAAAATTTTGAAAAAAAAAACTTTTAAAATAGTAAGCGCGGGTTGAGTTCAGTGGAGAACACAAAAAAAGTTGAAAACCGAGGAATCAGTTATTTAACAAGTGAAATATATCATAAAAAATATTTTAACATGTTAAAAAAATTAAATTTTTCTGATCTTTTGCATATAAATACGTGTAGAAGTTTTTTAAAAAACTGAAAAACTTGAAAATAAAAACATGCTTAAAAAACACTTTAAAAAGGTAATATTTTTTTTTACAAAAAAAATGATTTTTTTATTAAAATAGCTTCAACACATCTTTATATGCCAAAAATTTGTTATTTTTTTTAAATAGTTAACCAAGGTTGGGTTCAACAGAGAACACTAAAAATATGGGGAAACGAGAAAGCATTCGTTTAACATGTTAAATATATTATTGAAAATTTAATTTAACAGGTTAAATTGTTTTTTTTTTTAATTTTCAGATCTTTTGCATGTAAATACATATGTGCAGGTCTTTTTAATAAAAAAATAAAAAAACTAAAAAATAAAAACATTCTTAAAAACACTTTAAAAAGGTTACAATTTCTTTTTTACATTAATGATTTTTTTTATTTGAATGGCTTCAACAGATCTCCATATGCAAAAAAATTAAAAAAACTTTGAAAAAAATAATTTTAAAATAGTGAACGAATGTTGAGTTCAGTGGGGAACACAAAAAAGTTGAAAACCGAGGAATCCTTTATTTAATAAGTGAAGTATATCATAAAAAATATTTTAACATGTTAAAAAAATTAAAACTTTCTGATCTTTTGCATGTAAATACGTGTAGAAGTTTTTAAAAAAAATTCAAAAACTTGAAACTAAAAACATGCTTAAAAACACTTTAAAAAGGTAATAAATTATTTTTTTACAAAAAAATGATTTTTTTTTATCAAAATAGCTTCAACACATCTTTATATACCAAAAATTTGGTTATTTTTTTAAATAGTTAACGAAGGTTGGTTTCCACGAGAAACCATTCATTTAACATGTTAAATTTATTATAGAAAATTTAATTTATCATGTTAAATTGTTTTTTGAATTCTCAGATCTTTCGGATATAAATACATGTGTGCAAGTCTTTTTGATAAAAAAAAATCAAAAAACTAAAAAATAAAAACATACTTAAAAACACTTTAAAAAGGTAACAATTTCTTTTTTACATAAATGATTTTTTATTTGAATGGCTTCAAGTCTTCAACACATCTCCCTATGCAAAAACTTAATAAAATTTTGAAAAAAAAAACTTTTAAAATAGTAAGTGTGGGTTGAGTTCAGTGGGGAACACAAAAAAATTTGAAAACCGAGGAATCATTTATTTAACAAGTGAAATATATCATAAAAAATATTTTAACATGTTAAAAAAATTAACTTTTCAGATCTTTTGCATGTAAATACGTGTAGAAGTTTAAAAAAATTCAAAAACTTAAAAATAAAAACATGCTTAAAAACACTTTAAAAAGGTAATAAATTATTTTTTTACAAAAAAAATTGTTTTTTTATTAAAATAGCTTCAACACATCTTTTTATGCCAAAAAATTGGTTATTTATTTAAATAGTTAACGAATATTGGGTTCAACAGAGAACACCAAAAATGTGGGGAAACGAGAAATCATTCATTTAACATGTTAAATATATTATAGAAAATTTAATTTAACATGTTAAATTTTTTTTTTAAATTTTCAGATCTTTTGCATATAAATACATGTGTGTAGGTCTTTATAATAAAAAAAAATAAGAAAACTAAAAAATAAAAACATACTTAAAAACACTTTAAAAAGGTAACAATTTCTTTTTTACATAAATGTTTTTTTTTATTTGAATGGCTTCAACACATCTCCATATGCAAAAACTTAAAAAATTAGGGTCTAAACTGATGGTTGACCACTAGCGAAATTAGTTGGTCCAGCTGATGGTTGACCACTAGCGAAATTAGGGTCTAAACTGTTCAACTCCTCAGCAACATGTTCCATGAAGAAGGGCCGAAACTGTGGACAAGGTAATGAACCTCCAACTATAGGACCACCTTTCGGTGGCCTTGCGGGTTTCAACCAAACTTGATCACCAGCAAAGCACCTCATGTCAACTGCAATATATTTCCGGTATATTATCCATATCCAATACGGGCCACGAAAAACAAACGAAACATCAATCGACAACAGAGAACTGGGAACGATTCTCAGGCCACCTCGGCTAGCCACAGTAGCAGCAGTTAACATGGCAGATGCACCAGAGTTTCCAACATGACCCATACCAGGACCAGAGACATGACCAACATTAGAGTTTGTACCATTTGGCATCTGCCCATTAACATTTTCTCTTGATAGTTTCAGGACAAATGAAGCAGCACTAGAAACCACAGAAACTAGAGCAACCCGTGCAGGACGTGTTGCAACAGCAAGAGCATGCAAAGGTCCCACTGTTAGACGAATGCAGTCCAAAAGAGATGAAACATCCGTCCCATTGATAAATCCTCAAGAAACTGAAAATACAAAACTTTAATCAAATCAATCACAGTTTAATAAATAACAGAGGGCCAAAACTTGTTGAGTTTTTACATATCAGTACTAAAACATTCTTTTGCGTGATTAGAGGCTTACATTTGTTAAAATTTCAAAAGAGATGCTATACGTTGTCACACAAATCACAAACGTAAAGGATTATAACAAAAATTTACCAGTTAGCAGCAATGGCTATCACATTACAGTGCAAGCCACCTCGTGAGTGAAGTTTCTGACATTTGTTGTATAAGCACTCCTTTTATATCCAACATGAGCACCAGTAATTGTTGTTCCATGTCCATTTGTTGAAATAGTTTCTGACATTTTCAAAGGGATTTCGGGTGTACCAGCAAGGTATGTACTACAGTTTGAATGGAAATATCAATGTTTAATAAGAAGCAAATGACAAGTGAATGTATATTAATAATTAGCGATAACTAACACAACATTAGTAGAAACCTGATAATTGCGAAATATAAATGTCTGGGCTGGTGCCACATTGACTAATGTGGATACCAAAAAAACTTTGGGAATTCTTTTCACTGATGAAGTAATAACTAGTTTAATTTTATTGAAACAATATTAACTATCAATAATAAAAAAAAACTATGTTTAAAAAGGAGAAACACATACTTTAGATCCATGTACAACAACTAAAAAACTTTGTGACGAGCTCTTGTAAAGCTGATCTAACTTCTCTCTCCAAGTTGCTACTTCATTATCCTTAGGAACGGGTACTGAGTTTTAATTGTACCGGTTAAGCGTATGTTTAACATATTAAATTGTACCAGTTAGACGTATCCTTAACAGGTTAAATTAAGTGCAATAGTCTTTCACATCATGGTAGAAAGAGACTCCCTAATAATGCACAATGTTTCCGTCTACAACAACAATGATAACGTCTAATGCGTACAATACATGTCAACGGATTCACAGACCAACCGACAATTCCAAATAATATCTATTAAAAAAGAGTTGCAGATGCAAAAAACATCAAATAATTTCCGTTAGTCGTTAACTCCATATTAAATTGCTAAATAAATCGAAAAAGCGTATCAATCACAAACCCTAGCATATGAAACATAACACACACACACGCACAACCAGAAACAGATATGGTAGAGATGGACGATATAAGATCGGTGCGGCTGAAGAATTTGGCAACGGAAACAGTTATGTAACCTACTAACCTTGAGCTTTAGGAGTATTAATCAATCCACTGCAAATAAGGACGGAGAACATAGCTAACACTTCATACTTTTCGAAGAACTTAGCGTCTTGCAACTCATGGTTGCAAATTGTAATCTATATGTGATGATTGATGAACAACTTGATTTAGTTTGAAACAAATGAAAAGGCTAACAAGTAAATTAGACTAAATTTTGCAAAATTGATACACTAAATTTTTTTAACATGTTAAATATTATTCCCAAATAGAACAAAAGAATCAATAATAATCAAGCTATATACACCATTGAATAAAAATGAAAAACTTGATTCAGTTTTGAAACAAATGAACAAAGCCACATTACATTATTTGTTTGAAAACGTTCCTATCTGTAAATCTAACCTCATGCAAGCGACACTAGAAACAAAAACATAAACAAAAGATCTACAACAAGATGAACGTGAAGATACCATGTTGAAACTCAATAATATGATTTAGAAAAGAAATGCACATATATATAACTCTAAACAAAGCAAAATCCAGATCTGAACCTTTAATAAACCTTGTATTTGAAGCTATTGAACTGAAAAGCAACACAAAAAATAGATAACAAAACAAAAGTACAATTCATTTACCTAAAATCGATGAAAAATTATGAATCAAGTAGCAGCAGATAGTAGAAGATCGGATTCGAAAGCAACACTCTTCAAATCGGGAGCGCTTGTTTAACACGTCAAAATCAATTTCCGAAGGTTCTGGATCTTCGAATTTAGGCGTGGAATACTCGATCTAACAACATGAGATCTCGCATATGAATTGATCGATGGAGAAACCCGGTGACAATCTCGTCGTTAGAGATATAAGATCGACGGCCGGACGCCACCGTTGACGGTGGCGGTGCAACATATGGTTGTTGACGGTGGACATGTGAGAAAGGAGAAAGGAGATATTTTTTTTTGAAAATTCCTATTCTACCCCTACAAGTGAAACAAAGCAGAGAAAGGATCATTTAATCAGATCCGTTGATTTTTATGATCTAATGGCATCTAAGAGGGTTCCCCGGTTCCCCACTTTTTTGGTGTTCCCCAATGAACCTCACACTATATATATATATATATATATATATATAGGGAGGGGCTCATGCGAGAACCACCCTTATTGTGAGAACCATGAGAACCAATGTGAACACAACCTAAAATAGCTAAAAAAACCTAAAAAAACCCTAAAAAAACCTAACCCCCACCCCCCCCCCACCCAAAAACCTAAACCCCCACCCCCCCCCCCCCCCCAAAAAAAAAACCTAACCCCCCCCCCCAAAAAAAAACCTAAACCCCCCCCCCCCCCAAGCTAAAAAAAACCTAAAAAAAACCTAACCCCACCCCCCCCCCCCCCAAAAAAAGCCTAAACCCCCCTCCCCCACCCCCCAAAAACCTAAACCCCCCCCACCCCCCCCCCCCAAGCTAAAATGCTAAAAACTAAACCCCCAAAAAACCTAAAAAAATCTAAAAAAAATCTAAAAAAGTCAAAAAAAAATCCAAAATTTTTTTTTTGATTTTTTTAATATTTTTTAGGTTAAAATCGCTACTTTTCGAAGCAAAAAAAAAAAAAAAATTTAAAATTTTTTTTTTTGTTCGAAAAGTAGCGATTTTAACCTAAAAAATATTAAAAAAATCAAAAAAAATTTTTTTGTGTGATTTTTAGCTATTTTTAGGCATTTTTGGTGTGTTCACATTGGTTCTCGCGGTTCTCGCAATAAGAGGTGGTTCTCGCATGATCTTCTCCCTACATATATATATATATATATATATATATATATATATAGGGTAGGGATCCTAAGAGAAGTCCACCCTATTTGAGAAACTTGAGAAGCAATCTGGACCACACATTTTCCCTAAGCAAAAAATGCAAAAAAAAGGTGAATAAAATGCAAAAAATTTTTTTTTTTGGAAAAATCGCAGCTTTTTCTTTAAGGATTAATTTTTTTATTTAAAAAAAAAAAATTTTTTTTTTTTGGATTTATACACATGTGTATATTGTTATTTTTTTAACTATACATATATGTATATTGTCAATTATACATATATGTATATACATGTTTAAAATTGAAAAAATATGTGTTATAAATTCTAAAACTTACACCATAAACACTAAAGCTAAACCTTAATGCTAAACCCTAAACCCTAAAGCTAAACCCTAATTCTAAACCCTAATGCTAAACCCTAAAGCTAAACCCTAATTCTAAACCCTAAAGCTAAACCCTAATGCTAAACCCTAAAGCTAAACCCTTAATGCTAAACCCTAATGCAAACTCTAAAGATAAAGCTAAACCCAAAAGTTAAAGCTAAACCCTAATGCTAAACCCTAAATACTATTACTAAACGCTAATGCTAAACGCTAATGCTAAACCCTAAAGCTAAACCCTAAACCATAAAGCTAAACCCTAAACCATAAAGCTAAACCCTAAACTCTAATGCTAAACCCTAAATACTAATGCTAAACCCTAAATAACACTTATTTTTCAACTTTAAACATGTATATACATATATGTATAATTGACAATATACATATATGTATAGTTAGAAGACTAACAATATAAACATATGTATAAATTTCAAAAAAAAAAAAAAAAATTAAATCCTTAAAGAAAAAGCTGCGATTTTAAAAAAATAAAATAAAATAAAATAAAATTTTGCATTTTTTTTACATTTTTTTTGCATTTTTTTGCTTAGGGAAAATGTGTGGTCCAGAATGCTTCTCAAGTTTCTCAAATAGCCTACTACTTCTCACATGATCCTTATCCTATATATATATATATATATAGGAGACCGCTAAAATGAAAACCACCTCCAATTGTAAGAACTAAGAGAACCAGTTTCTTGCCTTTAGATGAAGATGGATGGATGAGATTGAAAGTAACAAAAATTAATATTAAATATATTTTGTCTTATTATGTCTTTAATATTTTAATTCAAAATGGTAGTATAGTAAAATTACTATATTTTGTCTTTTCGTCTTTATTATTTTTTTTATTACTTTTTAGTTTTAATATATTACTTTTTATTTTTCAAGAATAATTTTTTCATTAGACTCATTTTTTAAATTCAGATTTTTTTAACAAAGCAAATTTTTTTTGCGCGCCGGTTTTTGGCGTCCCGTTTTACCGCGACGTTTTTTACGTCCCGTTTTTTTTCGCGACGTTTTTATGCGCCGCATTCACGCCTCTTGTTTTTTACGCGCCGTTTTTTCAAGCGTCGTTTTTTATATGTTTTTTTAACGCGCCGTTTTTTACACGTTTTTTTACACGCCGTTTTTTACATGTTTTTTACACGTCGTTTTAACGCGCCGTTTTTTACACGTTTTTTGGGCGCCGTTTTTATGCTCCGTCTCCGCCCAATTTTTTTACGCCCGTTTTGCCCAATTTTTTTACGCCACGTTTAGCCCCATTTTTTTCGTGCCGTTTTTTACGATCCGTATTTTACGGCCCGTTTTTTTCCCAAAAAAAAATTTACGGTTTACGGGATAAAATTTCTTAGGTCAATTTTTTACGATTTAAGTTTTACGTTTTACTTTTTTTACGTTTTTACGTTTTACGTTTTTACGTTTTACGTTGTACGTTTTACGTTAAAAATTTATACGTTTTACGTTTCACGTAAAACTTTTTACGTTAAAACTTTTTAGTTTTTACGTTTTACGTAAAACTTTTTACTTTTTACGTTTTACGTAAAACTTTTTACGTTTTACGTTAAAACTTTTTACTTTTTATGTTTTAAGTTAAAAAGTTTACGGTTTAACATTTTTTTTATAAAAACTTTTTTACGCAACACGAACACACCCAGAAAATGCAAACTCGGTAGGTGTCTCAGATAGATTGTTATCGTCATCGACTAGGGAAAAAACATATAAAAAGCCAACAACATCAAAACAAAGTGTATCTCGAAAAAAAAAACGGGGTTTGGCTCAGATTTTCCGATAATCAAAAAGGCTGCAAAATGGGGTTGCAGGTTCAAAAACCTACCCTCCGCCGTCCTTGCCGCGCTTTCGTCATCAAAATCAACGTTTTTTTTTTTTTTGCATCATCGTCCCCCAAATCCAAACCGATCAAAACCCACATAATCAAAGAATACAAATGCATCATTCAAGCAACCTGTATCCATTCAAAAAACATTCAAACAAGTGCAGTTATCACAAACAGATCAAGAATTCAAATCAACAGATTCAAAGAATTCAAATCAACCCCCCAACAAATCAACCCCAATCTCCCTTCACTCGAAACCCCCAAATCACAAAAAACGACCAAAAAACCTCGACCGCCAAAAAACCCCCACCGCCACCAACCCCAACGCCACCACCACCAACACCCGTCGCCCACCCCTGCAAACGTTCAGCACCACCAATAACCGTCGCCCACCTTCATCACAAAAAAAGCACCAGCAAAACCCCCCCAAACATTCAAAAGCATAAGCAAAAAAGCACCAAAAAACCAACCAAAAACAAACATTAAAAAGCATCAGCAAAAAACCCCCCCAATATCAACAACATAAATCAATCACAGGTGGGTGTAGGTGACCTGAATAGTTGGCGGCGGAAGGAGTGGAGGTCACAGGTGGCGGCGGAAGGGGTGACGATGGAGGTCGCCGTCCACCACCATGGCGGCGGAAGAGGTGATGGTGGAGGTCATCGAGCACCACCATGGCGGCCACACATAAACTTATACCCATTCTTCACGGATTCAGATTCTATATCTCTTGTTGTCGCCGTCGTACGCCACCACCAAACGGTGGTGGCCGGCCGTTAAATCGAGAACAGGGGGTGTTGGGGGTTTACATTAGGGGATCGGAGATGATGAATGATGAATCTCTGTTTTTTTTAAGAAGAGAGGAGAGAGACATACAAATGAGAAAGAGACAAGTCTGATAGATATAAATGAAGAGAGAGAGTGGGATAAGACATTTGGATCAAATGACCAAATTAACCTTTGCTCTGATTGGTGGATAGTGGTTTTCGCGGTTCTTACAACTGGGGTGGTTTTCATTTTAGCGGCCCCCTATATATTTATATATATAGGGGAAGGTTCATTTGAGAAGAAATTTAATGTGAGAACAAAAAGAAGAAATGACATATTAGTAAAATACTATTTCATTTATAACTCATATCATTAATTTTTCTCTCTTTAATTAATTAGTCAACAAATCATTAATTATCCTACATATAATCTACAAAATCTACACATATCAAAATTTTCCTACATATACCCTACACATTATAGAATTTTATCCTACACAGTCAAAATTTATCCTACACACCTCGAAATATATCCTACACAACTCGTAATTTATCCTACACAACTATTAATTTATTCTACACTCTAAATTATGTTTTTTTTTAATTTGAAAAAAGTTTATACTTTGAAAAGAAGTTACAAATTTAATTTAGTTAGTTATTAAAGGGGAAGAATACAAATTAATGATTTATGTAAATTTACCAATATACCCTTATATTAAAATAAAATGCAAATATTAAATGAAATAAAATGAATCATTCTTATTGGTTGAAACTTCTTCTTTTTTCTTCTTACAAAAAAAATCCTTCTCATTTGAACCCTCCACTATATATATATATATATATATATATATATGTATGTATGTGTGCAAAATTTATTATACGTGCATGACCATGACAATGACATTTTAAACTAGGATTGATGAAAATGACTTGTGGATTTGTTTGGACCATTGCACATTTCAATTTTTTCAAAAGTAAAATCTTGATATTATATGAATGTTTGTCTTGAAAACTCTTGTCTGTGTTAAAATTTTACCATGATAGCAATGGGTGCTTGGTAGATTTTATAAAAACAAATTTGAAATACAGTAGCAGTGGATATAAGCCCCCCCATATTCTGAATGACACTTTACATCTCACATACGTCCACTCAGACATTAAATTGTCTTACTTCCTAACTTTATGCATTGTGCAAATTTGTTTGGAATGACACATGTGAATGTACTTTCCCAGAAGTGCAACTCACGTGACTTTTTAAATCATACAAGGAATCCTACCTATATATCATAAAAAAGGCATATAAACGTACCCAAACAACATGATAATGTTAATAACACTCGTTTCCTTAAAAAATTAAAAAAAAAAGAATCCAATCATTTATTCATTCTTTTAGGTCTCATAATGCAAATGCTAAGCTCATTGTAGGCGCAAATACAATAATGGGTCCGCTAAAGATTGTGCTGTTGGAAATCAGGTCCTTGAACGCTTCATTTGCTCGTATTTTGAACGCTTAACAAAGCTTAAACCGAGTTAGTACATACTAACCCTATTAGAAATAATAATTACAGTTCGAACCCTTAACTTTACTAACCAACATTCCGTGTGTGTTCTTTAAAACTTCGGTCAAGAATTATTAAGGCCAACACGAGTGTCATGGCCTCGAGTGATAATATGTAAAATTGTATACACGTGAGTTGTTGCCATCTTACTAGGTTTTTGAACCCAGTGTTTCTTTATATAGCAATAATTTTTAAGATGTCACGAGAAACGTTTGCCTTATCCAAAATGGCATTTTGTGCATCAAAATGGGTGTATAGAGAATGTTACTTGGAATTATTCATGAAATGATCGATGTGATTAGAAAATGTTAAAAAAATATACAAATGATTCCAAAGTGTGTCTTGGTCATGAACAGAATACGTACGATAATCTTCACGAGAAAATATTAAGAATGAATAATTAAGTAATATTTCATAATAAAATAATATTGAAAATAATATTGAAAATTAACTCTTCTGCTGATATAATGATCATTATCCTGCTCATGCATGCATGAGAGATACAGTTACTTCTGACCGTAAATGTGAATAATCAAATTGAAGAAATATATACCTTTTCTCAGATTCCAAAGTTCTAGGAATTAAAGTTTAATATATGGGTAAGCAACAACATAATATAACAATATCAGATGAGGTTGAATAAAGGTATCCTTTAGTTTGGGAAAAATTACTAAAATAGTTATTTGACCGACGATTATTTTTTCTTTTACACAAATGTATTTGCTTTTTCTTATTTTTAGTTAATGTATCTAGTGTGTCAACCAGTGTTTTAAAAATCGGTAAATACTGGTCGGTTATACCGGTATTACCGGTGCTGGATGCAAATCTGATATGAAACACCCCGGCAGTGTTTTAAAAAACGGTAAATACCGGCCGGTTATACCGGTATTACCGGTGCCGGATGCAAATCCGGTACGAAACACCCCGGTAAATAAGTGAAACGGCATAAGATTCGTACCGGTGGTAAAATCCGGTATACCGGGTTGAACCGTAATACCGGTACCGGTCCATGGTTATTTTAGTTTGGGTTTTTAGTATTCTATAGTTTCATCAGATACATATACCATCGATCAACATTTAAAACCATCATCACTTACGGTTCATCATTTCATCCACAAGATTCAGCTCCATCTTCATCGGTTCATCACTTCATCTTCATCATGCTTCTAGTTCAATCTTTATCGGTAGTTTTACTTATTTCAGTAAAATAATCTAAGAGTAAATAGATCCACAAGTGGGTCAAAAAGTGAAAGACTTGAAGCAATTTGATGTGTGTATCTCTGTCTCTCTCCATATATGTATATGTGTGTGTGTGTATAGGTAAAGCAATGTTATGTGAAGATTGTATTTTGAAACATGAAAAAGAAAGATGATTTGATAATAGTTATATTATAATTTATTATGTAAGTGAAAAAAATTAAAACTGATAAGTTATGTCAATATAATTCATGTACGTATGTATCTCTATGAAATTATAGAGTTAACTAGTTAATCTGGTTGAACCACCCGGTACAACCCGGTTCTACCGGTTGAACCATTTTTAATATCATCCCAGTATGTTTTAAAAACCGGTTTTTAAAACATTGCACCCCGGTAAATAAGTGAAACGGCATAAGATTCGTACCGGTGGTAAAATCTGGTATACCGGTCGAAACCGTAATACCGGTACCGGCCCATGGTTGTTTTGGTTTGGGTTTTTAGTATTCTATAGTTCATCAGATACATATACCATCGATCAACATTCAAAACCATCATCACTTACGGTTCATCATTTCATCCACAAGATTCAGCTCCATCTTCATCATGCATCTAGTTCCATCTGCATCGGTAGTTTTACTTATTTCAGTAAAATAATCTGAGACTAAATAGATCCACAATTGGGTCAAAAAGTGAAAGATTTGAAGCAATTTGATGTGTGTGTCTCTCTCTCTCTCTCCATATATGTATGTATGTATGTATGTATGTATGTATGTATGTATGTCTATGCAGGTAAAGAAATGTTATGTGAAAGATTGTATTTTGAAACTTGAAAAAGAAAGATAACATGATAATAGTTACATTATAATTTATTATGTTAGTGAAAAAAAATTAAAACTGACAAGTTATGTCAATATAATTCATGTACATATGTATCTATATGAAATTATAGAGTTAATTAGTTCATCCGGTTAAACCACCCGGTACAATCCGGTTCTACTGATTAAACCATTTTTAATATCATTCAGTTATAATTTAAAAACCGGGTTTTAAAACATTGGTACCAACAATGACATTTGCTATATCATGAAGATTTAAATATGTTGTGCCAATAATTTCTTGTCAAACACTGATTGATTGAAAATTTTTAAAAGTCAAGTCTGTTATTTCAAACTGGTTGGTCAAGATGGCAATTTTGATATCATACCCCCTCTAAAGACTTCAAATGTATGGGACCTATTTTATTTTTCTTAGTGGAAAACATGAAATTAATATTAATAGCATGGCAACTTAAAAGAGGGATGAAAAATAAAAACAAAGAGGGTGTGAGAGTACATTTAATTCAATTAAAAAAGCTATCTGTCAAATGACATATACAATACTTCATCTTTACCATATACATTCAAAAATCCATATGAATAATTAATAAGGTTACCTAGAGGCAGGGGCGCAGCTTAGGCTTAGTCTGAGGGGGCGCCCGAACCCTTGAACTTTTCGATGCGTAGTGTTATGAATAGTAATTTCGTATAGAAAATTTTTAGGTATATACGTTTCCACCCCGGTTTCGGAAAAATTGGGGGGGCAGGAGGCGAAGCTTCGCCAATGCCTAGGGGTATGTGTGTTAACAAAGATTATTATCAACCATGCCAGTCTCACGGTTGTCTATTCAATTTGTTTTTTTTGCACTTTATTTTCCTATTTACTATCATATCGGTGGTGCATCAAATCATTCCCCTCGAACAAATTATTGAATCCCACCATCATACAAAAATAAATAAATAAAAAAAAATGGTAGGTGCACGGTACCATTAACCGCGGGAGGGTTCTCCCTCCCCAGGCTAGCACACCGCATAGCTGCCTGGCGGTGAGTCCCCCAGCCGAGTGGACAACAGGCTGACAACCGGGATTAACCGTGAATCGAACCTGCGTCCCCACGGTATTTGCGGGGTGCGGTGG
>JARYGA010056713.1:230000-232500 GCA_030545235.1 Helianthus tuberosus | reverse complement strand
ATCATCTCGTCCAAACAATAGTACCCAACATGGCTGACAAGCTCTACCGACTTTACCCATAGGCACGCTTGCCTGAATACCTATGGGGCCATGCAGGAACTACGTGGGTCGATGATACATATTGGGCGTGCCCAATTCCACAGCAAGCAAGCAAGCAACGCCCCTATAGGCAGATTCCACCCGCTTGAACTAGCAATTGCGGGCTGGCTGTGCTGCCAGAACGTTACCTTAAAGCAAGCTTGACGTGTGCCATCATCTCGTCCAAACAATAGTACCCAACATGGCTGACAAGCTCTACCGACTTTACCCATAGGCACGCTTGCCTGAATGCCTATGGGGGTGCCAAACTACCGAAGTGGGGCTCAGCATGCGTTTGACACCTCTTTCCTCTCCCTTGGGCACTCTTGGGGTAAAGACAACCGTCTCATCTCGCTCACAATGCATGTGCTTGCCTGCCTTGGCATGCCTTCCTAGCACATCCTTGTCCTTGGCATGCCATCCCAGCACACACCAAGGCATGCCATCCCAGCACATGCCTTGGCATGCCATCCCAGCACATGCCTCTCTACCCCAAGAGTACTACCACCCCCCTATATATACATTCTGCACAAAAAGTAAAGTGACAGGAACAGACATTAATTTTTTGAGAAATCATAATTTTTGAAGGCAAGCACGTGGTCAGCCACGCTTTCAGGTCGTCGTGCGGGAACAAGGGCAGCGTGCTGGGCAGCGTTCTAGGCAACATGCCATGATGTGGGGCGCTTCCAAGGCAGCATGGCTTGTTTACTAGGCAACATGCTGCAATGTGTGGGGCATCGATCGATTAACTAGCAAACATCGTTGTTGCTTGTAGGCATCGTGTGGGGCATTTACAAGGCATCGGGCTTGATTTATAGGCAACGGGGCTTGGGGAGACCGACGCCTTGCTTGTATAGGCTTTAAACCTCGCGTCTCGTGTGCTTCTATCATGCCCATGCTTGGGCACAGGGGTTGCTCAAGCCCCTGGTCTCCCCTATATATACATTTTGCACAAAAAGTAAAGTGACAGGAACAGACATTAATTTTTCGAGGAATCATAATTTTCGAGGTTTGCTGGTCGTCGAGGCAACGTGGGCAGGCAACGTGGGGGGGAGGGGCGCTTGGTGGGGGGGAGGGAGGGGAGAGGGGCGCTTGTTCTCAGTCATCGTTGGGGCATTTGGGCTGTTATGCGCGCCACCAGCCTCCTTTGGCTTGGGCGCTCTCGTACCTTGCCCGGGCATGGGCTGCTCAACACCCACCCCTCCCCTATATATACATTTTGCACAAAAAGCTAAGTGACAGGAACAAACATTAAATTTTTGAGGAATCATAATTTTTCAAAACCCCATCAAACGACGTCGGATTGGCATGAAATTTTGCGTGAGACCTCGGTAACGTGTTTTAAGGTGTTTGGATGAAAGAAATTCAGTTTTCGGGTCCCGAGGGCCCGTTGGCCCGGCTCGGTCGGCCCGTGACGCTTGTTTGACGTGGATTGTCCGTAACCCCATGAAAGAACGTCGGATCATCCCGAAACTTTACGTGGCTGTTGTAGGGCCCAAGTAGGGTGGTTTCGGGTCACGGGCCGGTCTGATCGGGTCAAAACGTTGACTGGGCTCGGGTCGGGACCGAGCGCCCGTGTGGTTCAACCATAACCGTATCAAACGAGGTCGGAACGGCACCAAACTTCATGTGAGCCATCGGGACAAGTTGACGGTGGTCTTGGGAAAGAATAATCTGGATTCGGGCCCACGGGCCTGCGGGCCCGGTACGTTCGTTTTCTCGGGATTCTTCGTAACACCACCAAACGACGTCGTATAGCCACGAAAGCTGACACGGTTGTTCACGGGCATTCTTATGGTGGTATCGGGTCACGGCTTCACGTCTCGGGTCAACGTGTTGACCGGGCCATGTTCGGGCCCGATTTGTCGTTGGGCCTTGGTTCGGGCCCGTTGTGCTCGGATCGACACCAAACTTTGTACAGGTTGTTCACGGGCCATTCTTACGTGGTTTGCGAACAGGAGTTCACGTTCTCGGGTGAGGTCTTCATTTGGGCCTTGTTCGGGCCCGATGTGTCGTTGGGCCTTGGATCGGGCCCGTTGTACGTCGGATCGCCACGAAAGTTGACACCGTTGCTCGCGGACATTTTTATGGTGGTGTCGGGCCACGGCTTCACGTTTCGGGTCAACGTGTTGAACGGGCCTTGTTCGGGCCCGATGTCGTTGGGCCTTGGGTTGGGCCCGTTATGCTCGGATCGACACCAAACTTTGTGAAGTTGTTCACGGGACATTCTTACGTGGTTTGCGATCACGACTTCACGTTCTCGGGTCTGTTTTTTTATTGGGCCTTGTTCGGGCCCGATGTATCGTTGGGCCTTGGATCGTCCCAGTTGTACTCGTTTCGACACCAAACTTGACGTGGTTGTTGACCGGAGACCCCGATCGGGCCCGATGTGTTGACCGGAGACCTTGATCGGACCCGTTGT
>JARYGA010056713.1:167500-170000 GCA_030545235.1 Helianthus tuberosus | reverse complement strand
GTGCTGCCAGAACGTTACCTTAAAGCAAGCTTGACGTGTGCCATCATCTCGTCCAAACAATAGTACCCAACATGGCTGACAAGCTCTACCGACTTTACCCATAGGCACGCTTGCCTGAATACCTATGGGGCCATGCAGGAACTACGTGGGTCGATGATACATATTGGGCGTGCCCAATTCCACAGCAAGCAAGCAAGCAACGCCCCTATAGGCAGATTCCACCCGCTTGAACTAGCAATTGCGGGCTGGCTGTGCTGCCAGAACGTTACCTTAAAGCAAGCTTGACGTGTGCCATCATCTCGTCCAAACAATAGTACCCAACATGGCTGACAAGCTCTACCGACTTTACCCATAGGCACGCTTGCCTGAATGCCTATGGGGGTGCCAAACTACCGAAGTGGGGCTCAGCATGCGTTTGACACCTCTTTCCTCTCCCTTGGGCACTCTTGGGGTAAAGACAACCGTCTCATCTCGCTCACAATGCATGTGCTTGCCTGCCTTGGCATGCCTTCCTAGCACATCCTTGTCCTTGGCATGCCATCCCAGCACACACCAAGGCATGCCATCCCAGCACATGCCTTGGCATGCCATCCCAGCACATGCCTCTCTACCCCAAGAGTACTACCACCCCCCTATATATACATTCTGCACAAAAAGTAAAGTGACAGGAACAGACATTAATTTTTTGAGAAATCATAATTTTTGAAGGCAAGCACGTGGTCAGCCACGCTTTCAGGTCGTCGTGCGGGAACAAGGGCAGCGTGCTGGGCAGCGTTCTAGGCAACATGCCATGATGTGGGGCGCTTCCAAGGCAGCATGGCTTGTTTACTAGGCAACATGCTGCAATGTGTGGGGCATCGATCGATTAACTAGCAAACATCGTTGTTGCTTGTAGGCATCGTGTGGGGCATTTACAAGGCATCGGGCTTGATTTATAGGCAACGGGGCTTGGGGAGACCGACGCCTTGCTTGTATAGGCTTTAAACCTCGCGTCTCGTGTGCTTCTATCATGCCCATGCTTGGGCACAGGGGTTGCTCAAGCCCCTGGTCTCCCCTATATATACATTTTGCACAAAAAGTAAAGTGACAGGAACAGACATTAATTTTTCGAGGAATCATAATTTTCGAGGTTTGCTGGTCGTCGAGGCAACGTGGGCAGGCAACGTGGGGGGGAGGGGCGCTTGGTGGGGGGGAGGGAGGGGAGAGGGGCGCTTGTTCTCAGTCATCGTTGGGGCATTTGGGCTGTTATGCGCGCCACCAGCCTCCTTTGGCTTGGGCGCTCTCGTACCTTGCCCGGGCATGGGCTGCTCAACACCCACCCCTCCCCTATATATACATTTTGCACAAAAAGCTAAGTGACAGGAACAAACATTAAATTTTTGAGGAATCATAATTTTTCAAAACCCCATCAAACGACGTCGGATTGGCATGAAATTTTGCGTGAGACCTCGGTAACGTGTTTTAAGGTGTTTGGATGAAAGAAATTCAGTTTTCGGGTCCCGAGGGCCCGTTGGCCCGGCTCGGTCGGCCCGTGACGCTTGTTTGACGTGGATTGTCCGTAACCCCATGAAAGAACGTCGGATCATCCCGAAACTTTACGTGGCTGTTGTAGGGCCCAAGTAGGGTGGTTTCGGGTCACGGGCCGGTCTGATCGGGTCAAAACGTTGACTGGGCTCGGGTCGGGACCGAGCGCCCGTGTGGTTCAACCATAACCGTATCAAACGAGGTCGGAACGGCACCAAACTTCATGTGAGCCATCGGGACAAGTTGACGGTGGTCTTGGGAAAGAATAATCTGGATTCGGGCCCACGGGCCTGCGGGCCCGGTACGTTCGTTTTCTCGGGATTCTTCGTAACACCACCAAACGACGTCGTATAGCCACGAAAGCTGACACGGTTGTTCACGGGCATTCTTATGGTGGTATCGGGTCACGGCTTCACGTCTCGGGTCAACGTGTTGACCGGGCCATGTTCGGGCCCGATTTGTCGTTGGGCCTTGGTTCGGGCCCGTTGTGCTCGGATCGACACCAAACTTTGTACAGGTTGTTCACGGGCCATTCTTACGTGGTTTGCGAACAGGAGTTCACGTTCTCGGGTGAGGTCTTCATTTGGGCCTTGTTCGGGCCCGATGTGTCGTTGGGCCTTGGATCGGGCCCGTTGTACGTCGGATCGCCACGAAAGTTGACACCGTTGCTCGCGGACATTTTTATGGTGGTGTCGGGCCACGGCTTCACGTTTCGGGTCAACGTGTTGAACGGGCCTTGTTCGGGCCCGATGTCGTTGGGCCTTGGGTTGGGCCCGTTATGCTCGGATCGACACCAAACTTTGTGAAGTTGTTCACGGGACATTCTTACGTGGTTTGCGATCACGACTTCACGTTCTCGGGTCTGTTTTTTTATTGGGCCTTGTTCGGGCCCGATGTATCGTTGGGCCTTGGATCGTCCCAGTTGTACTCGTTTCGACACCAAACTTGACGTGGTTGTTGACCGGAGACCCCGATC
>JARYGA010056713.1:135000-137500 GCA_030545235.1 Helianthus tuberosus | reverse complement strand
TGAATACCTATGGGGCCATGCAGGAACTACGTGGGTCGATGATACATATTGGGCGTGCCCAATTCCACAGCAAGCAAGCAAGCAACGCCCCTATAGGCAGATTCCACCCGCTTGAACTAGCAATTGCGGGCTGGCTGTGCTGCCAGAACGTTACCTTAAAGCAAGCTTGACGTGTGCCATCATCTCGTCCAAACAATAGTACCCAACATGGCTGACAAGCTCTACCGACTTTACCCATAGGCACGCTTGCCTGAATGCCTATGGGGGTGCCAAACTACCGAAGTGGGGCTCAGCATGCGTTTGACACCTCTTTCCTCTCCCTTGGGCACTCTTGGGGTAAAGACAACCGTCTCATCTCGCTCACAATGCATGTGCTTGCCTGCCTTGGCATGCCTTCCTAGCACATCCTTGTCCTTGGCATGCCATCCCAGCACACACCAAGGCATGCCATCCCAGCACATGCCTTGGCATGCCATCCCAGCACATGCCTCTCTACCCCAAGAGTACTACCACCCCCCTATATATACATTCTGCACAAAAAGTAAAGTGACAGGAACAGACATTAATTTTTTGAGAAATCATAATTTTTGAAGGCAAGCACGTGGTCAGCCACGCTTTCAGGTCGTCGTGCGGGAACAAGGGCAGCGTGCTGGGCAGCGTTCTAGGCAACATGCCATGATGTGGGGCGCTTCCAAGGCAGCATGGCTTGTTTACTAGGCAACATGCTGCAATGTGTGGGGCATCGATCGATTAACTAGCAAACATCGTTGTTGCTTGTAGGCATCGTGTGGGGCATTTACAAGGCATCGGGCTTGATTTATAGGCAACGGGGCTTGGGGAGACCGACGCCTTGCTTGTATAGGCTTTAAACCTCGCGTCTCGTGTGCTTCTATCATGCCCATGCTTGGGCACAGGGGTTGCTCAAGCCCCTGGTCTCCCCTATATATACATTTTGCACAAAAAGTAAAGTGACAGGAACAGACATTAATTTTTCGAGGAATCATAATTTTCGAGGTTTGCTGGTCGTCGAGGCAACGTGGGCAGGCAACGTGGGGGGGAGGGGCGCTTGGTGGGGGGGAGGGAGGGGAGAGGGGCGCTTGTTCTCAGTCATCGTTGGGGCATTTGGGCTGTTATGCGCGCCACCAGCCTCCTTTGGCTTGGGCGCTCTCGTACCTTGCCCGGGCATGGGCTGCTCAACACCCACCCCTCCCCTATATATACATTTTGCACAAAAAGCTAAGTGACAGGAACAAACATTAAATTTTTGAGGAATCATAATTTTTCAAAACCCCATCAAACGACGTCGGATTGGCATGAAATTTTGCGTGAGACCTCGGTAACGTGTTTTAAGGTGTTTGGATGAAAGAAATTCAGTTTTCGGGTCCCGAGGGCCCGTTGGCCCGGCTCGGTCGGCCCGTGACGCTTGTTTGACGTGGATTGTCCGTAACCCCATGAAAGAACGTCGGATCATCCCGAAACTTTACGTGGCTGTTGTAGGGCCCAAGTAGGGTGGTTTCGGGTCACGGGCCGGTCTGATCGGGTCAAAACGTTGACTGGGCTCGGGTCGGGACCGAGCGCCCGTGTGGTTCAACCATAACCGTATCAAACGAGGTCGGAACGGCACCAAACTTCATGTGAGCCATCGGGACAAGTTGACGGTGGTCTTGGGAAAGAATAATCTGGATTCGGGCCCACGGGCCTGCGGGCCCGGTACGTTCGTTTTCTCGGGATTCTTCGTAACACCACCAAACGACGTCGTATAGCCACGAAAGCTGACACGGTTGTTCACGGGCATTCTTATGGTGGTATCGGGTCACGGCTTCACGTCTCGGGTCAACGTGTTGACCGGGCCATGTTCGGGCCCGATTTGTCGTTGGGCCTTGGTTCGGGCCCGTTGTGCTCGGATCGACACCAAACTTTGTACAGGTTGTTCACGGGCCATTCTTACGTGGTTTGCGAACAGGAGTTCACGTTCTCGGGTGAGGTCTTCATTTGGGCCTTGTTCGGGCCCGATGTGTCGTTGGGCCTTGGATCGGGCCCGTTGTACGTCGGATCGCCACGAAAGTTGACACCGTTGCTCGCGGACATTTTTATGGTGGTGTCGGGCCACGGCTTCACGTTTCGGGTCAACGTGTTGAACGGGCCTTGTTCGGGCCCGATGTCGTTGGGCCTTGGGTTGGGCCCGTTATGCTCGGATCGACACCAAACTTTGTGAAGTTGTTCACGGGACATTCTTACGTGGTTTGCGATCACGACTTCACGTTCTCGGGTCTGTTTTTTTATTGGGCCTTGTTCGGGCCCGATGTATCGTTGGGCCTTGGATCGTCCCAGTTGTACTCGTTTCGACACCAAACTTGACGTGGTTGTTGACCGGAGACCCCGATCGGGCCCGATGTGTTGACCGGAGACCTTGATCGGACCCGTTGTGTGGTTGGGCCTTGGATCGGGCCCGTTATACTCGTATCGACACCAAACTTTATACAGGCGTTCTTATCGGGTC
>JARYGA010056713.1:125000-127500 GCA_030545235.1 Helianthus tuberosus | reverse complement strand
GCAAGCAACACCCCTATAGGCAGATTCCACCCGCTTGAACTAGCAATTGCGGGCTGGCTGTGCTGCCGGAATGTTACCTTAAAGCAAGCATCCTTGTGCCATCATCGGTCCAGACTACAGCTAACATGGGTGTTGGCAAGCTCAAGCGACTTTACCCATAGGCACGCTTGCCTGAATACCTATGGGGCCATGCAGGAACTACGTGGGTCGATGATACATATTGGGCGTGCCCAATTCCACAGCAAGCAAGCAAGCAACGCCCCTATAGGCAGATTCCACCCGCTTGAACTAGCAATTGCGGGCTGGCTGTGCTGCCAGAACGTTACCTTAAAGCAAGCTTGACGTGTGCCATCATCTCGTCCAAACAATAGTACCCAACATGGCTGACAAGCTCTACCGACTTTACCCATAGGCACGCTTGCCTGAATACCTATGGGGCCATGCAGGAACTACGTGGGTCGATGATACATATTGGGCGTGCCCAATTCCACAGCAAGCAAGCAAGCAACGCCCCTATAGGCAGATTCCACCCGCTTGAACTAGCAATTGCGGGCTGGCTGTGCTGCCAGAACGTTACCTTAAAGCAAGCTTGACGTGTGCCATCATCTCGTCCAAACAATAGTACCCAACATGGCTGACAAGCTCTACCGACTTTACCCATAGGCACGCTTGCCTGAATGCCTATGGGGGTGCCAAACTACCGAAGTGGGGCTCAGCATGCGTTTGACACCTCTTTCCTCTCCCTTGGGCACTCTTGGGGTAAAGACAACCGTCTCATCTCGCTCACAATGCATGTGCTTGCCTGCCTTGGCATGCCTTCCTAGCACATCCTTGTCCTTGGCATGCCATCCCAGCACACACCAAGGCATGCCATCCCAGCACATGCCTTGGCATGCCATCCCAGCACATGCCTCTCTACCCCAAGAGTACTACCACCCCCCTATATATACATTCTGCACAAAAAGTAAAGTGACAGGAACAGACATTAATTTTTTGAGAAATCATAATTTTTGAAGGCAAGCACGTGGTCAGCCACGCTTTCAGGTCGTCGTGCGGGAACAAGGGCAGCGTGCTGGGCAGCGTTCTAGGCAACATGCCATGATGTGGGGCGCTTCCAAGGCAGCATGGCTTGTTTACTAGGCAACATGCTGCAATTTGTGGGGCATCGATCGATTAACTAGCAAACATCGTTGTTGCTTGTAGGCATCGTGTGGGGCATTTACAAGGCATCGGGCTTGATTTATAGGCAACGGGGCTTGGGGAGACCGACGCCTTGCTTGTATAGGCTTTAAACCTCGCGTCTCGTGTGCTTCTATCATGCCCATGCTTGGGCACAGGGGTTGCTCAAGCCCCTGGTCTCCCCTATATATACATTTTGCACAAAAAGTAAAGTGACAGGAACAGACATTAATTTTTCGAGGAATCATAATTTTCGAGGTTTGCTGGTCGTCGAGGCAACGTGGGCAGGCAACGTGGGGGGGAGGGGCGCTTGGTGGGGGGGAGGGAGGGGAGAGGGGCGCTTGTTCTCAGTCATCGTTGGGGCATTTGGGCTGTTATGCGCGCCACCAGCCTCCTTTGGCTTGGGCGCTCTCGTACCTTGCCCGGGCATGGGCTGCTCAACACCCACCCCTCCCCTATATATACATTTTGCACAAAAAGCTAAGTGACAGAACAAACATTAAATTTTTGAGGAATCATAATTTTTCAAAACCCCATCAAACGACGTCGGATTGGCATGAAATTTTGCGTGAGACCTCGGTAACGTGTTTTAAGGTGTTTGGATGAAAGAAATTCAGTTTTCGGGTCCCGAGGGGCCCGTTGGCCCGGCTCGGTCGGCCCGTGACGCTTGTTTGACGTGGATTGTCCGTAACCCCATGAAAGAACGTCGGATCATCCCGAAACTTTCGTGGCTGTTGTAGGGCCCAAGTAGGGTGGTTTCGGGTCACGGGCCGGTCTGATCGGGTCAAACGTTGACTGGGCTCGGGTCGGGACCGAGCGCCCGTGTGGTTCAACCATAACCGTATCAAACGAGGTCGGACGGCACCAAACTTCATGTGAGCCATCGGGACAAGTTGACGGTGGTCTTGGGAAAGAATAATCTGGATTCGGGCCCACGGGCCTGCGGGCCCGGTACGTTCGTTTTCTCGGGATTCCTTCGTAACACCACCAAACCGACGTCGTATAGCCACGAAAGCTGACACGGTTGTTCACGGGCATTCTTATGGTGGTATCGGGTCACGGCTTCACGTCTCGGGTCAACGTGTTGACCGGGCCATGTTCGGGCCCGATTTGTCGTTGGGCTTGGTTCGGGCCCGTTGTGCTCGGATCGACACCACACTTTGTACAGGTTGTTCACGGGCCATTCTTACGTGGTTTGCGAACAGGAGTTCACGTTCTCGGGTGAGGTCTTCATTTGGGCCTTGTTCGGGCCCGATGTGTCGTTGGGCCTTGGATCGGGCCCGTTGTACGTCGGATCGCCACGAAAGTTGACACCGTTGCT
>JARYGA010056713.1:92500-95000 GCA_030545235.1 Helianthus tuberosus | reverse complement strand
GGCATCGTGTGGGGCATTTACAAGGCATCGGGCTTGATTTATAGGCAACGGGGCTTGGGGAGACCGACGCCTTGCTTGTATAGGCTTTAAACCTCGCGTCTCGTGTGCTTCTATCATGCCCATGCTTGGGCACAGGGGTTGCTCAAGCCCCTGGTCTCCCCTATATATACATTTTGCACAAAAAGTAAAGTGACAGGAACAGACATTAATTTTTCGAGGAATCATAATTTTCGAGGTTTGCTGGTCGTCGAGGCAACGTGGGCAGGCAACGTGGGGGGGAGGGGCGCTTGGTGGGGGGGAGGGAGGGGAGAGGGGCGCTTGTTCTCAGTCATCGTTGGGGCATTTGGGCTGTTATGCGCGCCACCAGCCTCCTTTGGCTTGGGCGCTCTCGTACCTTGCCCGGGCATGGGCTGCTCAACACCCACCCCTCCCCTATATATACATTTTGCACAAAAAGCTAAGTGACAGGAACAAACATTAAATTTTTGAGGAATCATAATTTTTCAAAACCCCATCAAACGACGTCGGATTGGCATGAAATTTTGCGTGAGACCTCGGTAACGTGTTTTAAGGTGTTTGGATGAAAGAAATTCAGTTTTCGGGTCCCGAGGGCCCGTTGGCCCGGCTCGGTCGGCCCGTGACGCTTGTTTGACGTGGATTGTCCGTAACCCCATGAAAGAACGTCGGATCATCCCGAAACTTTACGTGGCTGTTGTAGGGCCCAAGTAGGGTGGTTTCGGGTCACGGGGCCTTGGCATGCCATCCCAGCACACACCAAGGCATGCCATCCCAGCACATGCCTTGGCATGCCATCCCAGCACATGCCTCTCTACCCCAAGAGTACTACCACCCCCCTATATATACATTCTGCACAAAAAGTAAAGTGACAGGAACAGACATTAATTTTTTGAGAAATCATAATTTTTGAAGGCAAGCACGTGGTCAGCCACGCTTTCAGGTCGTCGTGCGGGAACAAGGGCAGCGTGCTGGGCAGCGTTCTAGGCAACATGCCATGATGTGGGGCGCTTCCAAGGCAGCATGACTTGTTTACTAGGCAACATGCTGCAATGTGTGGGGCATCGATCGATTAACTAGCAAACATCGTTGTTGCTTGTAGGCATCGTGTGGGGCATTTACAAGGCATCGGGCTTGATTTATAGGCAACGGGGCTTGGGGAGACCGACGCCTTGCTTGTATAGGCTTTAAACCTCGCGTCTCGTGTGCTTCTATCATGCCCATGCTTGGGCACAGGGGTTGCTCAAGCCCCTGGTCTCCCCTATATATACATTTTGCACAAAAAGTAAAGTGACAGGAACAGACATTAATTTTTCGAGGAATCATAATTTTCGAGGTTTGCTGGTCGTCGAGGCAACGTGGGCAGGCAACGTGGGGGGGAGGGGCGCTTGGTGGGGGGGAGGGAGGGGAGAGGGGCGCTTGTTCTCAGTCATCGTTGGGGCATTTGGGCTGTTATGCGCGCCACCAGCCTCCTTTGGCTTGGGCGCTCTCGTACCTTGCCCGGGCATGGGCTGCTCAACACCCACCCCTCCCCTATATATACATTTTGCACAAAAAGCTAAGTGACAGGAACAAACATTAAATTTTTGAGGAATCATAATTTTTCAAAACCCCATCAAACGACGTCGGATTGGCATGAAATTTTGCGTGAGACCTCGGTAACGTGTTTTAAGGTGTTTGGATGAAAGAAATTCAGTTTTCGGGTCCCGAGGGCCCGTTGGCCCGGCTCGGTCGGCCCGTGACGCTTGTTTGACGTGGATTGTCCGTAACCCCATGAAAGAACGTCGGATCATCCCGAAACTTTACGTGGCTGTTGTAGGGCCCAAGTAGGGTGGTTTCGGGTCACGGGCCGGTCTGATCGGGTCAAAACGTTGACTGGGCTCGGGTCGGGACCGAGCGCCCGTGTGGTTCAACCATAACCGTATCAAACGAGGTCGGAACGGCACCAAACTTCATGTGAGCCATCGGGACAAGTTGACGGTGGTCTTGGGAAAGAATAATCTGGATTCGGGCCCACGGGCCTGCGGGCCCGGTACGTTCGTTTTCTCGGGATTCTTCGTAACACCACCAAACGACGTCGTATAGCCACGAAAGCTGACACGGTTGTTCACGGGCATTCTTATGGTGGTATCGGGTCACGGCTTCACGTCTCGGGTCAACGTGTTGACCGGGCCATGTTCGGGCCCGATTTGTCGTTGGGCCTTGGTTCGGGCCCGTTGTGCTCGGATCGACACCAAACTTTGTACAGGTTGTTCACGGGCCATTCTTACGTGGTTTGCGAACAGGAGTTCACGTTCTCGGGTGAGGTCTTCATTTGGGCCTTGTTCGGGCCCGATGTGTCGTTGGGCCTTGGATCGGGCCCGTTGTACGTCGGATCGCCACGAAAGTTGACACCGTTGCTCGCGGACATTTTTATGGTGGTGTCGGGCCACGGCTTCACGTTTCGGGTCAACGTGTTGAACGGGCCTTGTTCGGGCCCGATGTC
>JARYGA010056713.1:30000-32500 GCA_030545235.1 Helianthus tuberosus | reverse complement strand
GCGGGCTGGCTGTGCTGCCGGAATGTTACCTTAAAGCAAGCATCCTTGTGCCATCATCGGTCCAGACTACAGCTAACATGGGTGTTGGCAAGCTCAAGCGACTTTACCCATAGGCACGCTTGCCTGAATACCTATGGGGCCATGCAGGAACTACGTGGGTCGATGATACATATTGGGCGTGCCCAATTCCACAGCAAGCAAGCAAGCAACGCCCCTATAGGCAGATTCCACCCGCTTGAACTAGCAATTGCGGGCTGGCTGTGCTGCCAGAACGTTACCTTAAAGCAAGCTTGACGTGTGCCATCATCTCGTCCAAACAATAGTACCCAACATGGCTGACAAGCTCTACCGACTTTACCCATAGGCACGCTTGCCTGAATACCTATGGGGCCATGCAGGAACTACGTGGGTCGATGATACATATTGGGCGTGCCCAATTCCACAGCAAGCAAGCAAGCAACGCCCCTATAGGCAGATTCCACCCGCTTGAACTAGCAATTGCGGGCTGGCTGTGCTGCCAGAACGTTACCTTAAAGCAAGCTTGACGTGTGCCATCATCTCGTCCAAACAATAGTACCCAACATGGCTGACAAGCTCTACCGACTTTACCCATAGGCACGCTTGCCTGAATGCCTATGGGGGTGCCAAACTACCGAAGTGGGGCTCAGCATGCGTTTGACACCTCTTTCCTCTCCCTTGGGCACTCTTGGGGTAAAGACAACCGTCTCATCTCGCTCACAATGCATGTGCTTGCCTGCCTTGGCATGCCTTCCTAGCACATCCTTGTCCTTGGCATGCCATCCCAGCACACACCAAGGCATGCCATCCCAGCACATGCCTTGGCATGCCATCCCAGCACATGCCTCTCTACCCCAAGAGTACTACCACCCCCCTATATATACATTCTGCACAAAAAGTAAAGTGACAGGAACAGACATTAATTTTTTGAGAAATCATAATTTTTGAAGGCAAGCACGTGGTCAGCCACGCTTTCAGGTCGTCGTGCGGGAACAAGGGCAGCGTGCTGGGCAGCGTTCTAGGCAACATGCCATGATGTGGGGCGCTTCCAAGGCAGCATGGCTTGTTTACTAGGCAACATGCTGCAATGTGTGGGGCATCGATCGATTAACTAGCAAACATCGTTGTTGCTTGTAGGCATCGTGTGGGGCATTTACAAGGCATCGGGCTTGATTTATAGGCAACGGGGCTTGGGGAGACCGACGCCTTGCTTGTATAGGCTTTAAACCTCGCGTCTCGTGTGCTTCTATCATGCCCATGCTTGGGCACAGGGGTTGCTCAAGCCCCTGGTCTCCCCTATATATACATTTTGCACAAAAAGTAAAGTGACAGGAACAGACATTAATTTTTCGAGGAATCATAATTTTCGAGGTTTGCTGGTCGTCGAGGCAACGTGGGCAGGCAACGTGGGGGGGAGGGGCGCTTGGTGGGGGGGAGGGAGGGGAGAGGGGCGCTTGTTCTCAGTCATCGTTGGGGCATTTGGGCTGTTATGCGCGCCACCAGCCTCCTTTGGCTTGGGCGCTCTCGTACCTTGCCCGGGCATGGGCTGCTCAACACCCACCCCTCCCCTATATATACATTTTGCACAAAAAGCTAAGTGACAGGAACAAACATTAAATTTTTGAGGAATCATAATTTTTCAAAACCCCATCAAACGACGTCGGATTGGCATGAAATTTTGCGTGAGACCTCGGTAACGTGTTTTAAGGTGTTTGGATGAAAGAAATTCAGTTTTCGGGTCCCGAGGGCCCGTTGGCCCGGCTCGGTCGGCCCGTGACGCTTGTTTGACGTGGATTGTCCGTAACCCCATGAAAGAACGTCGGATCATCCCGAAACTTTACGTGGCTGTTGTAGGGCCCAAGTAGGGTGGTTTCGGGTCACGGGCCGGTCTGATCGGGTCAAAACGTTGACTGGGCTCGGGTCGGGACCGAGCGCCCGTGTGGTTCAACCATAACCGTATCAAACGAGGTCGGAACGGCACCAAACTTCATGTGAGCCATCGGGACAAGTTGACGGTGGTCTTGGGAAAGAATAATCTGGATTCGGGCCCACGGGCCTGCGGGCCCGGTACGTTCGTTTTCTCGGGATTCTTCGTAACACCACCAAACGACGTCGTATAGCCACGAAAGCTGACACGGTTGTTCACGGGCATTCTTATGGTGGTATCGGGTCACGGCTTCACGTCTCGGGTCAACGTGTTGACCGGGCCATGTTCGGGCCCGATTTGTCGTTGGGCCTTGGTTCGGGCCCGTTGTGCTCGGATCGACACCAAACTTTGTACAGGTTGTTCACGGGCCATTCTTACGTGGTTTGCGAACAGGAGTTCACGTTCTCGGGTGAGGTCTTCATTTGGGCCTTGTTCGGGCCCGATGTGTCGTTGGGCCTTGGATCGGGCCCGTTGTACGTCGGATCGCCACGAAAGTTGACACCGTTGCTCGCGGACATTTTTATGGTGGTGTCGGGCCACGGCTTCACGTTTCGG
>JARYGA010056712.1:0-32384 GCA_030545235.1 Helianthus tuberosus | reverse complement strand
ATGCTTGTAGGTCGTTAGCTGATATACATTGGGACTTGCTATCTGGAGCAGCTGGAGTGATTATGGTCTTGATAAACACATTTATCTTATTGGTTTATTGATACATTACATACTTTATTGCTTCCGCTGATTACTTTGGTTTTTGTTTAAACTTACAAACAGTACTTTATTTTCAATTAAGTATTTTATCACTTTATTGTACGTGTTTGATATGATTGGTGGCTCGTTGTTGGTTCGTCGCACTCCTAATAGGGACATACCCTAGGTGGGAATTTGGGGGTGTGACAGTTTGGTATCAGAGCCACTGGTTATAGAGAACTTGGTTTTAAAAATGTTTTCATAAAAACTAGACTATAACCGAATTGATCCGAACTCGACCATGACACTCAGCTCCAGACTGCAAGGTTCGTCTTATCACCTGTGGTATACATTACATAAGAAGTTTACATTTGTGTATGGGGTAGCGTACAAACACACACTCGTCACTATAGTATGATTGCGTGAATTGCTTGCTTACATATGATGCGTGGATAGCATGTCATTCTTGTGATTTATCGTCTTGATAACCTCTGTTGACATCTGAGTTAGAGGAACCATTTGACATGAGTTAGGAGGAGCTGAGATGAGCATGCAAATCACAATATTATTGTGGGTGCACACATAATAATAATGTGGGGTGCATGTGAGTCCCAGTGAGGCTTAACAAGTGAAAGAGGGGTTCCGTTCCGTTATTTAATCCATGTGAAACACAACAGTCTATAGGAGTTATAGCAGTGATTGTCTCCTACTCGAACATGATCTTTTCATCCCCTTTCTGAATCCTTAGGAATCTCGATGCTATCGAGTATCACCTGATCACACATCTGAATGCCTAGCAAACGGTGTAGAATGTTAGGTGCTAGTACGAACGTCCCTGAGTTGGATGGATCAGCGTCAAATGATTGGACTATACGTTCCTCACTTATCTTTGTTTGCTGAAACTTAGCATGTTGACACCTTAGATCCCGAAGTGCGATCACTTCTGCAACACTATCGCGACATACCATGTATTACTCGGTCAACTTGCAAGAACGATGGACAAGAGGGTAAACGTAGTACCTTACCGACTTCAGCATTTGAACGACCCTGATTACCATCAACGAACATCAGCAATTTGACGCCAATCGGATCTTTAACCCTAGTCAACCATTTGTGGGAGTAAACTCTTACAAATCAATCTGGACATAAGCGATGACAACAAATTATAGTGTGGGATGTGTGACTACCAGCACGATGAGTAACGCCTTAGGACGTGACGCGGAATATGAAAAGATGGACCTTGCCGGTGAAAGATCGTAGGGCTCCGTTACAAGCAATGAAATCAGAGGTAACAGTCACGGCAACATCAAGATACTCGTAATGGTAACCAACAGTATGGAAATGGAGGTGCCAACAACATGGATTGGCCATGGTTAAATTAAGACGACAACAACCAAGGAAACGACGTCAGTACTGGAAATCCTCGTAACGATAACAACAACACTGAAAATGATACCCACAAAAGGGCATATAGGATTGGCGTGAATGACGCCAGGCATAACAGCAACATGGTAGCTAGTGTGAGTAGCTAATCGCTTCGTCTCTGTTCTGTTTAACCCCGACGCTTCTTGAAATCAACCTGTTGTGGAATCGACTGATGGCAAGCCGAATGAAACCTCATATGTTCGTTGGAATGCAAACTCGATCTTGTAGGACCTGCATTCGACACCGGCTTTCCTTCTACCATCCTGGATGGTTTCGACGCAGTAGTTAGTATGGATTGGTTATCCAGATATCGCGCAGATACACCCTGTAGGGAGAAAACCTTGCGTATCCCTCTCCCTAGTGGAGAACCGTCGCCTGACCTAAGGTGTCAGAGTAGTGTAAAGATTACCATCATGCCAGCAATGAAGGCCCATGAGTGCCTACGGAGGAATTACCCTGCTACATTAACAACCGTTACTGACGTAAAGAGGATCAAGGACCCACCAACCGTCCGAGATTTATCTCGGTGCACTACCCAAGGAACTTTCAAGTTTACTTCCACGACTGTTAGGTAGAATCTCAGGTTGACCTCATGCCAGGGGCAGCGCTGATTACTTGTACTCACACCGTCTTGCGCCACGAGGGCTACAAGGATTGTTTAATCAACTTCAGGAACTGTTGGACAGGAGTTTGTCGGACCTAGTTTTTCGCTTTGGGGAGCCCCAGTTATATCCGTGAAGATAAGCCTTTTTGTATGTGTACTGATTATCCAGAACTCAGCAAGGCGACAGTCAAGAACTGTTTGCCTCGACCATCGTATTGACAACCTGTTGACCAGTTGCGAGGGACAAGCTTCCATTCGAGGATTGATTTACGAACAAGCTATTATCAGATGGAAGTCCTAGGGAAGGATGTTCCGGGAACGACATATCAAACGCAATACGACCAGTGCGACCTAGTACACCACAACCGTTGGGTTAATCAACACACCAGCAGTTTTATGGACCACATGAATCGACCATGTTTGTCGACGACGTTTTGGATTGTTTCCAGGAGAAAGGAACATCATGGACGACATTTGAATCTTATTTTAGAGCTCCTGAGGGAGGAGCCACTCCGCGCGAACTCTTGTTAAAAGTGACTTCTAGGTTCGAGAAGTGCATTTTTGGTCATGTAATCAACGAAGCGGGAATACACGTAGATCTCGTTAGGATCCATTCTGTTAGAAACTGATCGACATCAAAGATCCCTTCAAGGATGCAGCAAATTCTTGGACTCACTAGACACCATCACAGATTCGTCGCAGGATTTTCGAAGATCGCGCAACTTAAATCTCTTCAGCACAGCAGGGTGCCGTGTTCGTGAAAGACAAAACAGGAGGACGTCTTTTCAGCTTTCGAATTCCAACTCGGCAATGCACTGAGCATCGTCTTTACCCGAGGGTGCGGGTGATTTAGTGGTATACCATGAGGGTCCGAATCAGAGTCCCAGTTACACCCTGATGCAACACGAGAAGGTGATGGCTTACGTAGTGGACTTGCAAGAGGAATTGCACGTGTCACAACTTGTGGTGGAAACCCTGGCCTTTGGATTTAAGTTGGAGGCATTACTTGGACGGTACCAAATGCATTACCTAGACCGATCACAAGGGCCTCCTGTATACCGTTGTTTCGAGGGAGCTAAATCATGCGATGACATCGCTGGATGGAACTTTGAATGATTATGATTGTGGAACCTGAGCGTGCACGCGCTTTGCAGCTCACTATTTACTCTAACCTACCTGATCAGACTCGCTCTGTTCAAACAGGAGAACAGAAGGAAGAGAATTTTTTTTTAAGTTGAACTCATGCGGAGCATGGAGAAGCAACCTTTGGCAAGTCAGACAGTATTCACTACCTCAAGAAACGAATGTGGATTTCATTACATGTCAACCTTAGGGGAACTTGTGTTAAGCAAAACACACCGGCTTCGATATTCTAGTCGTCTTGATTTCGATAAGAGATATTAGGATCTAAAAACCTTGTACTGGTGGTCGGGCATGAAGGTCCACCTAGCTACGTATGTAAATGATGGTTGACTTGTGGGAAAGTAAAGGTGAAGTATCAGCATCCAGCAACACCCATGTGGAAATAAGAACCGAGTGCCAGGGATTTTGTCGCTAGCCTACTTACAACTCGTAACGGGAACAATATCACCTGGGTGATCATTGATGGCCTCACGTTACCAGCACACTTTTCTTGCAATTAAGGGAACTGACGAGTCTTCACAGCTGTGAATATTCCTCCAAGAGAGACGGTTTTTAGGCACGCGACGTCAACTCCGGAATACCTTCGATTTTGGTTCATATCTGATTTATGACAAGCATTACACAACCTCTTGGCTCATGTCTAGCCATAAGTATTACTTATCGTCATAGGACGAACGGTCTAAGTAAACGAACCATCCTGACACACGAAGACATGCTGCGAGCATGTGTGTGATTGACTATAGTAAAATGTCAGGGATATTTACCTATGGCTGAGGTCTACTGCGACAGTTACCGCACTAACATTCAGGCAGCTCCGTTTGAAGCATTGTATGGTCAGAAATGCCGTTCTCCTCTTTGTTGGGCTGAGGTGGATGACAGCCAGATTTCAGGTCCTGAGCTTGTACTAGAAACTTCGGAAAAGATTGTTCAGATCAGAAACCGTATGGCGGCTGCGCGTGATCGTCAGAAAAGCTACATTGACAAGCATAGAAAGTCTTTGGAATTCGAAGTTGACGATCGTGTCATGTTGAAAGTCTCACCATGGAAGGGTGTGGTGCGTTTTGGGAAACGCAGCAAGCTTAATCCACGTTACGTTGGGCCATTCAAAATCCTGGAGCGGATCGGTAAGGTGGCTTACAAGCTTGAGTTACCTGCTGAGTTGGGTAATATTCAAGATGTTTTTCAAGTCTCGCAGTTGAAGAAGTGTTTGTCTGATGAAACACTGGTGGTGCCGTTTCAAGAGCTAAAGATTGACGACAAGTTGCAGTTTGTCGAAGGGCCTATAGAGATCATGGACCGGGAGGTCAAGGTGCGTAAACATAGTCGTATTCCGATTTTGAGAGTTCGTTGGAACTCAAATCATGAACCGAAGTTCTCGTGGAAACGCGATAATCGGATGAGGCTCACGTATCCTAACCTGTTTGAAATTGTCGAATTGAATTCTGATGCAACTGGCGAATTTCGGGACGAAATTCCCTTTCAAGTTGGGGATGATGTGACACCTGAACAAAATCCGCAACAATCTTGATTTCTCACTTCATTTCTCGGTGCTTACTTGTCAAATTTCGGGACGAAATTTCCTTCAAGTTGGGGATGATGTGACAACCCGTATTTCAAAGGTTAGTGTTTCTTAAATTCCACGAACTTTCAACGTGTGTCCGCGTTAAATTACTTGACTTGTGCCCTATAGATTGGTTGTATGTGTGTGCTTTTCGTAGAAGCACTAAACATTACTATGTGTCGTTTAATTAATCTTGAAAACCAGTAGATGAAGCGTAAACCTGTTTAACACTCACACGGGCTGCAACTCTTTGGGCCGGCTAGCAAGTGATCGACATCACATAGAGTCTCTTAGGTGCTATGATAAGCCCATTATCACGGGCCCAAACAAACCGAGCCCACCCATCTTTGTGGTTATTTACGTATAATAAGTTGATTGAAACCACAACCCTTGCAGCCCTATTATTTACGTATTCTAAGAAACTTTTGCAAACCCTACTCGTTCCACAACCCTCTATCTTGGACGGCAAACTTCTTGGATCGAAATCCCACTCCCTTCGATTTCCGTGTTCTTGTATGTCCCTATCAGGTTAGCATATTTAATTACATGATGTATTTGGTTCGAAATTTGTGTTGTGTATGGAAGGGTTTACATCGAATGTATATTATAAATGATATATGATTATAATTGATATATGATTCATAATTAATGGTGAGGTAACAGTTACTTTGCATGTTAGAGCTTACATCGATTGGGTATATGTGAAGGTCCAATAGCTTGCATGTAATGATGTTATAAAGAGGATAACCTTGCCTAGGGAAATTGACAGCCATGTGAGTATGTTTGTAGTTTCCATCTAATCAAACCATGTGCATGTTTTTAATGTTGTTGTCAGTATAGTGAAGGACAGTAATAGGTTATAGAAACTATGAAGTCATGATTCATTAATGGGTTATATTAAATAGTGTGATTGATGCTTGATTTGCATGACCAATTGTTTGATTTAATTAATATATATATAGGTGATCGATATAGTGGTGTGATAAGAATGATAGCCTGATTGTTCGGTTGTGATTGGATACATCTAAATATTGACGGTTGATATATATGATAACTTGCATAAGGAGTTATGCTCATGAATTCGATAATTTGTCTAGGGGGTAGTAATTGAAGAAGTTAATTAGTGAACATTTTGAATCATTACACGAATCGTTTGGGCCTTACATGCTAATCAGGCCGCATTAGTAAGTAGATTGTACATGGACTCAGATTGGGCCGCACACTGATCCGGGAACAACCGCGCGTACGATGTGGGTTGGGCACTAATGGGCTGTGAAACTATCATCCGAACATTGGGCATGTGTTATTAAGGTTGATATGATGTAAATGTTTACAAGATGTTGAGTGATGACTAGTGTATATTACATGCAATAGGTAAAATGTCATGAACTGTCAAATGTTTTTGTGCGACATAGACAACATCGATTAACTGATACAACTTGTGTAACATGTTTAATACTAGTACACTATTTGCGTGCATGTGAAGAGAATGTATGAATTAAGTGATTGGGAAACTGATTTTTATGAAAATCGTACTAGGACTTGATTGATCAACGTGAAACAAGTAATTAATCAAACCGAGCAAACCAATGTGAGTTCACTGCTCTTTTCCAAGCATGCATCCCGGGAAGGGATATCGGGTAACGTTCCAGGGAGGAATGCAGGTTAATGGGATGTTTGTTATTACTTAGTTTCTATTAGGTAAGACCCCCTACATCTACCGGCAGTTGCGGAAAGGCAACGCGGTTATTAGTTGATAGCGCTATTAGCTTTGGCACCCTCACACCGTCCGAGGAGGACGGGCGTGAACTAATTTCCTTAAAACATGACCAATGCCTAAATAGAGGCATTGGGGTTGGGCATTCACATCGTGTATATATAAGACCCCTTACATCTACTCGAGGTTATTAGTTAAGCTAATTACCTCGACCACTTGACCAATGCCTTGATAGAGGCATTGGGGTTGGGCATTCATATCTTGTAGCCATTTCGGTAATCGAGTTAATAACAACATCAAATCAACAAATTATCTTATCAAACTGTTTTACACACGTGAATGATAACTAACTCGGTAAACAACACTTTGAACTCACCAGCGTCGTCTGACACACTTGTTTGCATGCTTGTAGGTCGTTAGCTGATATACATTGGGACTTGCTATCTGGAGCAGCTGGAGTGGTTATGGTCTTGATAAACACATTTATCTTATTGGTTTATTGATACATTACATACTTTATTGCTTCCGCTGATTACTTTGGTTTTTGTTTAAACTTACAAACAGTACTTTATTTTCAATTAAGTATTTTATCACTTTATTGTACGTGTTTGATATGATTGGTGGCTCGTTGTTGGATCGTCGCACTCCTAATTGGGACATACCCTAGGTGGGAATTTGGGGGTGTGACAATCATCCTCCGGTGGAAATCCATCCTTGAGCCGACTCTAGACTTATAATCAAGTCTATAGTCCGTTCAGGACCGGATCTCACCATTTAAAGTAAAAGATTAAAGAAAACATGAAGAAACTTAAGTTTTATGATGAAAATGCTTAGATTTAGCTTAGATTTAGTGATAAATACATGGAATCCCTTAGATCTTAGCTAGATTTCACCAAGAATGATCTCATATGACAGTTTGTACAAACCACCATGATGACATCATCCTTAAGATCTCAGATCTGAGAGATTTCACGGTGGAAAAGTGTGATTTCAAGGTGAATCACGTAGAGGGTGAAGTGTAGATCAAGAAAGTACAAGGATCTAGCTTAAAACGTACCGAAATCGACGGGAAAATGAAGTTTTGTAGCGTGCGTACGTCTGGTCGGTCAGGGCTGTCACATCAGGGAATAAAGTGATGTGGCAGGCCTATTTATAGTGTGGAGGAGGGTGGGAAAGGGTGAAGGTGTGCATGGATCGGGTGGCAACTCAATCGAGTGGCCACTCGATCGGGTGGTCATCCGATCGGGTGGTCATCCGATCGGGTGGTCATCCGATCGGGTGGTCATCCGATCAGGTGGTCATCCGATCGGATTGCCACTCTGGCCAATCCATCCTTCCCGTGATCCTGTTCTCGCGTGTAAGATTAAGCGTTGCGTATTATTTGGTAATAGGAAACTAGATTACATTTTAATCACCAAAAGTCTTTCAAAGGTTAATAGATTCCGCCAGTGACACGACTCGAGTCTCTCGTTTCACCAAGAATCAAGTTTCACGAGTCTCAAGAGTCGGGCACCAATTATAGATTTAGACATTCCAATCATAGATTTAGACATTCAAGCATAGAATTAGGCATTCCAACATAGATTTAGGCATTCCAAATATAGATTTAGGCATTCCAAATATAGATTTAGGCATTCCAAGCATATAGAATTAGACACTCCAAACATTATAGATTACTAACTCATCAAAATGTCACACATAAAATAGTACAGGGGTCAGACTTGCCAATTTGATAAAGTTCAGGGACTAAATCTGACAACTGCCTAAGGTTTAGGGACACTGGGCGTTACAGTCTCCCCTCCTTTAGGAGATTTCATCCCCGAAATCTTAGAAGAAGACTACTTGAAGAGTTGCGGATACTTGGCCTTCATATCACTTTTCAATTCCCAAGTGAATTCGGCGCCACGTTTTCCTTCCCATCGAACCTTAACAATGGGAATTTTGCTGCGCCTCAGACGCTTGACAGCTTGATCCATGATTTCGACCGGTTTCTCCACAAATTGCACAACTTCATTTATTTGCAAGTCCTCAAGGGGAACCTGAAGTTCCTCGTCAGCTAGGCATTTACGTAGATTAGATACGTGGAACACTGGATGCACATTGTTTAGTTCTTGTGGCAATTCGAGTCTGTACGCCACATTGCCAATCCTTTCGAGTATCTTGAAAGGACCCACATAGCGAGGAGCGAGCTTTCCTTTTTTTCCAAAACGAACTACTCCCTTCCAGGGAGATACCTTGAGGAGAACTCGGTCACCAACATCAAATTCCAGAGGCCTACGCCTAACATCAGCATAGCTCTTTTGTCTGCTCCTAGCCTTGATCAAGTTATCACGGATTTGAAGAATCTTATCCGTTGTCTCTTGAATTATTTCGGGGCCAGTAAACTGCTTGTCACCAATCTCGTGCCAGCTGAGAGGAGATCGGCACTTGCGGCCATACAAGGCTTCGAAAGGAGCCATCTGAATACTGGAATGATAGTTGTTGTTGTACGAGAACTCAATCAATGGTAAATGTACATCCCAGTTACCACCAAAGTCGATGACACAAGAACGGAGCATATCCTCTAGGGTCTGAATAGTACGCTCGGTCTGTCCATCCGTTTGGGGATGAAAGGCCGTGCTAAGATTCAAATGAGTACCCATAGCGGATTGAAAGGTTTGCCAAAGACGTGAAGTAAAACGACCATCACGGTCCTAGATTATGTCGAGAGGTATGCCATGACGGCATATTATCTCATTAGTATAGATTCGAGCAAGTTTCTCCACCCTATAATCCTCACGAATAGGAAGAAAGTGGGCGGATTTGGTCAAACGATCGATTATCACCCAGATACTATTGTGACCCGAAGGTGTTCTAGGTAGCTTGGTAATAAAGTCCATAGCGATGCTATCCCATTTCCAGATTGGGATTTCGGGTTGCTCTAAAAGTCCTGAGGGACGTTGATGTTCAGCCTTAACTTTCGTACAAGTAAGGCATTTAGCAACATATACAACAATGTCCCTCTTCATGCCAGGCCACCAGTAAGTTGTACGCAGATCGTGGTACATCTTATCAGCGCCGGATGAATGGAGTAATGGGATTTGTGAGCTTCTTTCATAATGAGCTCTCGGAGGTTATTGCGATCCGGAACCCAGATGCGATTGAGGTAATATTGTAGTCCATTAGGTTTAGTTTCAAGCTGATCAATTCTAGCGCCGTGGATTTCTTCTTCCAGACTTCCTTCATTAGCTGATGAATTACTGGGCGTCACGAATACATGCATGGAGGTCATTAGAGATACGAATAGCATTCACATGAGTCTTACGACTGAGAGCATCGGCCACTACGTTCGCCTTGCCAGGATGGTAGCGAATTTCGCAGTCGTAGTAGTTAAGCAATTCCACCCAACGTCTCTATCACATGTTCAGCTCTTTTTGGTCGACGATATGTTGAAGACTTCTATGGTCAGGGAACACCACGCACTTAGTACCATACAAGTAGTGTCGCCATATCTTTAACGCAAACACAACTGCACCAAGCTCCAGATCGTGAGTAGTATAGTTTTTCTCATGCACTTTGAGTTGATGAGAAGCATAAGCGATAATCTTGTCCCGCTGCATGAGCACACAGCCCAATCCACGGTTCGAGGCATCGTAGTATACCACGAAATCGTCATTCCCATCGGGTAAAGTAAGAACAGGGGCATTACACAAAAGATTCTTAAGGGTTTGGAAAGATTTCTCATGTTCAGGACCCCAAGAAAAAGGTTTCTCTTTCTGGGTTAACGAAGTAAAGGGAACAACAATTTTAGAAAAGTCTGAAATGAATCGGCGGTAATAACCAGCCAATCCTAGGAAAGAACGAATTTCGGATGCGGATTTGGGCGTACTCCAATTCTTCACGGCTTCGATTTTAGAAGGGTCAACATGAATGCCCTGCCGACTAACAACATGACCAAGAAATTGTACTTCATCAATCCAAAACTCACACTTAGAAAAATTAGCATATAGGCGTTCACCACGTAAGAGTTCAAGCATCAAGCATAAGTGTCGAGCATGATCAGCTTTAGTCTTAGAATAAATCAAGATATCATCAACAAAGACTATAACAAAATGATCCAAATAGGGTTTGCACACACGATTCATGAGGTTCATGAACACAGCGGGTGCGTTGGTCAGCCCAAAAGGCATAACCACGAACTCGTAGTGTCCATATCGAGTACGAAAAGCGGTTTTTGGAATATCATCTTCGAGGATACGCAACTGATGATATCCAGATCGGAGATCGATTTTAGAGAAACAGGACGCGCCTTGTAGTTGGTCGAACAAATCATCAATACGAGGTAACAGGTAACGATTCTTCACGGTAAGCTTATTTAGCTCTCGATAGTCGATACACATACGAAATGAGCCATATTTCTTTTTGACAAATAAAACAGGAGCGCCCCACAGAGAGGCACTTGGACAAATAAAACCTTTGTCGAGTAGTTCCTGTAGTTGACTGGATAATTCTTGCATCTCGGAAGGTGCAAGACGGTAAGGAGCCTTAGGGACAGGAGTTGCGCCAGGTACGAGATCAATACGAAAGTCAACGGACCTAGGAGGAGGAAGACCAGGAAGATCTTCAGGAAAGACATCAGTGAAGTCACACACCACTGGAACATCGCTTATGTTCTTCCCTTCGCCCTTTTGTTCCACCACGTGGGCCAAGAAGGCAAAGTTCCGTTTACATTAGCATCTGCTTGCTTGTGTGCATGAAATCAACCTTAGTCCCTTTGAAGGTCGGTCTCCATAGACGTTTAGAACATCACCGGACTGTAGGGGAAGACGAACAAGCGTCTCATGACAAACAATCTCGGCATGGTTCTTACGCAACCAATCCATACCGATAATGACATCAAAGCTACCCAAACGCATGGGTATGAGATCAATAGAAAATACGTGATCGTTAAGAGTCAGGGAACAATCACGCACGATAGAGTTAACAAGGATAGACTTCCCATTGGCGACCTCAACAGAGAACGACTCAGGTAACTTGGAGCGCGTACAATTTATCAAAGACTCAAATTCCATGGACACAAAGCTTCTATCGGCACCAGTATCAAATAGGATCGAAGCATAAAGGTTATTAACGAGAAACATACCATTCACCACGTCATTGTTGTTGCGAGCCTGATTAGCATTAAGATTGAATGCTCGTCCACGAGCGGCTGCTTTTTGATCTTGGTTCAGCTGAGGGCAACGGTTATGAAGATGCGTAGTATCTCCACACTGGAAACATGCACGAACAACATTGACCGGCTTAGGGTTCTGTAGAGGTGCTGGAGGAGCTGGTAAAGCTGCCTGGGCTGGGGCTTGCTGAGCTGGATTACCTTGACGACAGTAGGGAGTCGTGTGACCATAGTGGTTGCATTTGGTGCACAGACGACATGCAGAAGTAGTGGGATGATGAAAGTTGCAAGTTGTACACTTGGGATAAGACCCAGTGTATTGCTTCTTCGCTTCGGGGGCAGCAGGGTTAGCAGCAGCAGGAGTAGGAGCAGGTTTTGCAGCAGGGTTAGCAGCAGGGATAATAGCAATACATCCCGAACCCTGAGATTTCCTCTTCTTGTTCTTGCTGCCACTTGGCTGCTGGTAACTTGGTTAGCAGACTTTGAAGGAGCAGGGGTAGCAAACTATTTATCACGCACACGATTGTTGTTCAAACTTGCGGCTAGCCGGTAGACTTCCTCAATAGTATCAAGCTGAGCTGCTTCAATGGAATCACGCATAGCAGGAGGTAGGCCGTTGATGTACTTGGTTATCATTCGCTTAGGAGTCGAAACCAAGTGAGGGACGATAAGACTTAGCTGCTTAAACCAGGTAGTATAAGCCAAGTTGTCATCACCAACTTGCTTCAAATGCCAAAACTCTTCTTCAAGCTTGAGTTGTTCATGAGGAGGGTAGAACTCGAGCATCATGAGTTCTCGCACCTCAGCCCATGGAAGAGCATAGGCTTCTTCATTAGATCGGATGTTTCTCTCATTCGACCACCACTCCAACGCTCTGCCTTGGAACATTCCTGTTGCACTCCTAGTTTTCAAATGATCTGGGCACTCGCTGTTAATGAAGGTGACTTCAATGCTGTCGAACCACTCGAGCATAGCCGTCACCCCCTCACTGCCCATGAAAGTCTTAGGGTTGCAAGAGATGAAATGTTTGTAGCTGAACTTTGTAGGATTCTGCTTTTCAGCCTTGGAGTCCACAGAGGATGGAGGAGTGTTTAATCCTTGGAGCTCAGAGACGATCTTTGGTATGACTCGAGCTATCTGGTCGGCCATGAAAGACATCATCTTCTTCTGAGACTTCTCCCTGGATTTCCTGAGAGTGTCGGATAACTTTCGAGAA
This sequence comes from Helianthus tuberosus, assembly GCA_030545235.1. Taxonomy (NCBI): domain Eukaryota; kingdom Viridiplantae; phylum Streptophyta; class Magnoliopsida; order Asterales; family Asteraceae; genus Helianthus; species Helianthus tuberosus. The sequence goes on along the minus strand of JARYGA010056712.1, from coordinate 19,491 downwards.
GACATCCTAAAGATCCAACAAAAGGATCGTATAAGTCTAGATTAACATAGATTATCATAGATTTACGCACGATAGACTAAGACTCAAGATTCACATAGATTACATAGATACCGCAAACCAACGACCCTCGCATGGCGTGTTGTATGGAGCTTGGCAACAACTCAGAAACGCTTATATATAGGAAGTACCAGCGGCGTATCCACCACGCTTCGGGTACATCGCTTCTCCCCCGTACTCGGCGTCATGTTACGTGTCGCAATTGCCAAACAATACTCCCATCATACACATGGATTAACTTGATAGATTTCAATAGATTCAACTCCACAACCCATGACCTTCACATGGCATGTTGTACGAAGCTTGGCAGTATGTCAGAAGCACTTATATATAGGAAGTACCAGTGGCGTATCCACCACGCTTCGGACACGATACTTCCACCTCGTATTCTATGTCATGTTTTCGTATTCCACACTCATCATAGATTAACATAGACTTTCATAGACTTCAATAGGTTACGATAGGCTTCAAATAGTCCATAATAAACTCAATGGACTTCAATAGATTTGATAGACATTCAATAGATTGCCATAGACTTCAATAGACTTTCCATAGACTTTAATAGATCAATCATAGATTTAGTATCAACAATTCTCAACCAACGAAATCCCGCATGGCACGTATTACGAAAGTTCGGCGACATGACAGAAGCACTTATATATAGGAAGTACCAGTGGCGTATCCACCATGCTTCGATCACGCCACTTCCCCCTCGTCATCGGTGTCATACTTTGCCAACCACAACATTAGGCTAATCAAAAATAGATTAAATAACATAGATTGACCCAACTAATCCACATAGATTAACCAATAGTTTAACTTAGATTAGAGTTGCCAATCTAATCACAGTCCACAACGACCAATTTCCACATGGCACGTTCTACGAAAGTTTGGCAACATGACAGAAGCACTTATATATAGGAAGTACCAGCGGCGTATCCATCATGCTTCAATCATGCCACCTCCGTCCCATCATCGGTGTCATGCTTCATAAAATAAATTCTCCTCATAGATTGACCAAATAGATTTACATCATAGATTAACCCGAATAGATCTCACAACTTCAAACCGAGCCTACAAAACTACGAACTTCACTTAGCGCGTGGTACGAAGGTTCGGTAGTATGCCAGAAACACTTATATATAGGAAGTACCAGCGGCGTATCCACCATGTTTCGGACATGCCACTTTCTCCCTTGTCTTCGGTGCTAGGCTACGTTTCGTATTTTGTTTCTCAATCCACACATACGTAGCTTACACATAGATTTCACTAGAATACACGATAGACTTCACATAGATTTCACATAGAGTACACAAATAGGCCTTCCATAGTTTTAGAATTCAACAACAGACACTAAGTTTCGCATGGCACTTGGTACGAAAGTTGGTAACATTCCAGAAACACTTATATATAGGAAGTACCAGCGGCGTATCCACCATGTTTCGGACACGTCACTTTACCCCCGTATTCCATGCCATGTTACGTCTAGTGCCTTACAAACACATTATCACATTGATTGATCAAATAGGGTAAAGCTTCGTAAATTTAGTTAGATCTGAGATTAGGATTAACGTTTTAGGTTGCGGACGCATGTGTGAGTAGTGTAAAAGGATGCCAAAATGAACGAAGATTCGAGCTTAAAACCACATATATAAAAATCGAGATAGCATAAAAGATAGGCTCATAAAACGTAGGATTGTTCCGGGTAGAGGAACGGCGACTAACCAAAGTGATTCGAACCCCTTTCGAATTGAGGTAACGTGTCTTGACTTACTTGGACAAATACGTCATCGATGTTAGGCCTACGATATTTGTCCTTTTAGCCATTCCACGTTCCTAATTGATTGGAAGTCACGAGACTTTGGCGAGACATAAAATCAAGGAGTGGGACTAGTTAAAAAGATCTGAGTTTCACCGCTAACTTGACAACATTGTACCCTAAATAGTGTTGGTACTCATCCACAGACAAGACCTACTAGAATTATATGGAGATTTTACCATCAAGGTTCGGATGTCACTCCTGACTTGAGAGCAAATCTCGTGCAAAATACAAACACTGAGTAACAGTGTTTTCAAAATGTAAAGTGTGCATTATGTTAGCCTTAGGAAAGGCATGTAAGTTTAACAGGAATATATGTTGCTAGGAAGCAGATACGGTAGAATGCATAAGTCTTAAACAACAAATAAGAATCAAACTTCCTAGAACTATAGACTAGGGCAAGTATTCCTACTTATCCTAATTCCCTATAGTTATGGCTCTGATACCAATCTGTCACACCCCAACCGATGGCGGAAACATCGGGGTGCGAGCACTAAGCGTTCAGATTGCTCATGAGATTCCATAACACTAGATATTCCAATAGAATTTAAATTGATTTCATAGCATTTGTCTAAAACATCAATCACAAATAACAAGTATCCAAAACATAACAAACATTGTTCAAATTGTTCAAATAGCTAGATTAACTAAGTGACATTCCTAGGCATCTCCTAGCTTGATTTCCACGTGTTCCGAAGCAACCTATCATCCTGAAACATGTATTAAAATATCAATACAAAAGTATTGGCGGGTATACAAGTTTGATAATAGAATAATAGATTAAAACAACTCGTATCCACGATGTACGCAATAAAAATAGTTTCAGCCGTGCTAGTGTCGCAGTCCACGCAGTGATAGCCCAAGTATCCCGATGCTTTAGTGTTTACCCAAGACTCAAGGTAAACTAGAATCCTTCTAACAATACCCCCTGAGAATAATGGGAGAGGTGCACCTCCTATAGCGCTACTATTATTAAGGCGGAACTACACACCCTGGATTAAACGTCACATAACACAAAATAGAATACTAGAATGTACAAGTTTTCACATACACATAGGATACAGTTTAGTTTGCAAAGTCTCAAGTATTGTAGTTTATAGAATACATGTTACATCCCAAAAGTTTAAAAGAAAAAGGGATCGAGTATACTCACAGTGATTGCTTAACAGTCGCAACTGTTATTGGATCAAATGGAGCTCTCTTAGAATTAGCCTGATTAGATTGCAATAGGATAAGACTCGGGCAGAATAACGAGATTGAATAAAGTGTTGGAAAATGTCACTGGATTGGATAGCTGTCCGATCGGATGGCTATCCGATCGGATTGCCAGTCGATTCGGGTGACTTAGTGTGAACGAAGGGCTGTCCGATCGGACGGCTGTCCGATCGGGTGGCTTAGTGGGAAAACGAATGGCTGTCCGATCGGGCGGCTGTCCGATTGGGTGGCCATCCAATTCAAGTGTCAAGTATATAGCTTAAGTGTTTTGGTTACCTTGATCGGGTGGCTGCTCGATCGGGCGGCTGTCCGATCGGGTTGCCACTCGATTGAGATTTTCAAAACTCCAAGTTTCTAAAAAGTTACCAAGTGTTGGAAGGTTTCAGGGTTCCAAGGTTGTAAGGCATGTGTCTTTCAATTGGGTGGTTGTCCGATCGGGTTGCCGCTCGATCGGGCGAACCTCGTTCCCTTGAACGTTTGTAAGATTTTTCTAAGTTTAACGATGACGGCATGGTACGTGTTGTGACAATGGTAAACTCATCGTCGCACAGTCGTTCTGATCGGGTGGGAACCACCCCAGTCCGATCAGTTACTGTTCGTGATAACGTTTATGTCAAACTCCGTATTCCGGCCATCATCCTCCGGTGGAAATCCATCCTTGAGCCGACTCTAGATTAATAATCAAGTCTATAGTCCGTTCAGGACCGGATCTCACCATTTAAAGTAAAAGATTGAAGAAAAGATGAAGAAACTTAAGTTTTATCATGAAAATACTTAGATTTAGTGATAAATACATGGAATCCCTTAGATCTTAGCTAGATTTCACCAAGAATGATCTCATATGACAGTTTGTACAAACCACCATGATGAAATCATCCTTAAGATCTCAGATCTGAGAGATTTCACGGTGGAAAAGTGTGATTTCAAGGTGAATCACGTAGAGGGTGAAGTGTAGATCAAGAAAGTACAAGGATCTAGCTTAAAACGTACCGAAATCGACGGGAAAATGAAGGTTTGTAGCGTGCGTGTGTCTGGTCGGACAGGGCTGTCACATCAGGGAATAAAGTGATGTGACAGGCCTATTTATAGTGTGGAGGAGGGTGGGAAAGGGTGAAGGTGTGCATGGATCGGGTGGCAACTCGATCGAGTGGCCACTTGATGTACTGTAAAGTACATATGTTTATAGTGTATATTTTGGTCAGTTTTCAGTCGTTTCGAGTCTAGTTTAGGTTAGAATTGTGATACTGGTGACGCTGGAAATTAATTTAATTAAAAAATTCAAGAAAATCACCTTTGGAGGCGCCGCGCGACGCGACACCCCCTAGGCGTCGCACGAGGGGCTTGATTTCGGAAAACATGTTTGCTGCTAGGGTTTTGTGAAGATTAATTCCCAAGAAACCTGATTGGAACCCTAATTACGAATTGGTGACTTCTGAGAGCAACTTTGGAGCATTCTTGGTGAACAATTGGAGATTTCAAGGCACGGGAATCATTGGTACGAGTCGAGAGTGAAGAATCGAAGAATTAATCGGGTTTTCTAATCCCTTGTTTTGTCGATTACTTTCTTGGAACTTTGTTACAATGAATTCTGTTTTAGATATCTTTGTTTTGTTTTCATTTACTGAGATGCTTGGCTAATTTCATAAACCACCTAGACTATGATGAATGGATTAATATAAAGATTTTACCGTTTTCGTTATTTGCATGATTGTTATGGGTGATTGTGTTTAGTAAGAGGTTTGATTTAATGGTTTGATGTGTATGCGTACTTTGATTTGGTTTATTATTGTTACTTGCTTCATATGATTCTTAGTGACGGTCTATATCACGACGTAGAGTCATATTAGGGTTTAGGGTTTCGGTGAGTGTCTATATCACGTTAGAAAACCTTCACTCTTTAGGGAAAATTGCGCAATAATCCTTAGAAGTAACTAGTAATAATTTGCTAAGTCTTAGTGTTCTACTAGTCCTAATAACTGGGAAGTGAGGGGCTATTGGTAGGTCTTACCCGGCGAATTGCTTTAGATAGGCCTTGGGAAAGGTTATGTCTTGGTTTACCTGTCGGTCTTATTAGTCTATCAAGTCAAATTAATTACTTCAAACTACCCTAGATCTAGGATTGGGAAAGAATAGGTCAATATTAGGGTACTTACACAATAATTAGACAACTGGGAAGACGTCTAATAACCGGTAGAATTAACGGCCTAGGTAGTCCCACAGGTTTCTCCTTGAGAAGGGTCGAGGGGCCTCGTTGGTTCTTAATAGGTTTAGTATTTTAAGATCCCGGTTCCATAACTCGTGTATTTAACTTAATCGGTAATCTCTTAAAAACAATTCAGGATTCTTGTCTAGGTGGTCCCGTTCTCATATAAGACAACTTCACAGTCCTTATTCGTTTTAGTTATTTTAGTAGTTTAATATAGATTTCCTAGTTTTTCAGTAACCCCCCCCCCCAAACAAATAAACAAGTTTCAGTCGTGTCTGTCAGTGTCTATTAGAGTCTAATTTACGTGATACATAGAGTCCTGTGGTTCGATATCCGGACTTCCTAGGTTATACTACATTGATCGGTACACTTGCCGATTGTGTGGTTTTAGGTCGAGTCTAGAATTAAAGCTTTGTAGTGTCTAGGTTAGAGAGTCTAATATAGTTAATTTTTATAGTCTGTTTAGCACACATCACCACTCGATCGGGTGGTCATCCGATCGGGTGGTCATCCGATCGGATTGCCACTCTGGCCATTCCATCCTTCCCGTGATCCTGTTCTCGCGTGTAAGATTAAGCATTGTGTATTATTTGGTAATAGGAAACTAGATTACATTTTAATCACCAAAAGTCTTTCAAAGGTTAACAGATTCCGCCAGTGGCACGACTCCAGTCTCTCGTTTCACCAAGAATCAAGTTTCACGAGTCTCAAGAGTCGGGCACAAATTATAGATTTAGACATTCCAATCATAGATTTAGACATTCAAGCATAGAATTAGGCATTCCAACATAGATTTAGGCATTCCAAATATAGATTTAGGCATTCCAAGCATATAGAATTAGACACTCCAAACATTATAGATTACCAACTCATCAAAATGTCACACATAAAATAGTACAGGGGCCAGACTTGCCAATTTGATAAAGTTCAGGGACTAAATCTGACAATTGCCTAAGGTTTAGGAACGCTGGGCGTTACAGCAAGGGGCAAGATCGTTATTTTAAACAGGGGATAACATCGTAATTTGTCAGGACCTATAAATAACTATTTTATGAAAAAAAAAACAAACAAACAAACTTGGCCGCCACTTTAGGCCAACCAAGAAAGAAAACTATTACCGCCGACAGACCAAATTTGTGTTTGATAGCGAGTGATAGGCAGTTGTTTGGCAAGAATAAAAACTAAATTGAGTAAACAAAGTAAAATAAAACACTACCATAGTTTTGCCCAAAAAAACTATAGCAACTTTGCAATTTTTAGCTTGGGTAAAATCGTAATTTTAAAATGGAGGTAAAATAATATTTTGAATTGAGGGCAAAACCATTTTTTTATTTTGATTGGGGGAAAATCGTAATATTTTTACTGAGGGCAAAATCGTAATTTTTAGCTGGGGGCAAAAAAAAATTATTTTGAACTGGTGGCGAAATTGTAATTTTAAACTGGGAGCGAAATTGTAATTTGGCAGAATTGTAGCGGTGGGCAAAAGTATAAATTTTTTTTAACCAATGCAAAATCGTAAATTTAAGCTGGGGGCAAAGCATAAATGTAATTTCTAACTGGGGGCAAGATCGTAATTTTAAACAAGGGATAAAATCGTAATTTGGCAGAGGCAAGATCATTATTTTAAACAGGGGATAAAATCGTAATTTGGCAAGACCTATAAATAACTATTTTATGCAAAAAAAAAAACAAAACAAAACAAACTTGGCCGCCATTTTTGGCCAAGAAAGAGAACTATTCCCGCCGACAGACCAAACTTGTGTTTGTATGTGTTGAAAATGGATAACAATTTAACTAGTATATGAGGGTGGTGTTTATTATTTTTGTTTAAATATTTATTACAAAAACTATATGTGATAACAAGTGATGGGAAATGAGGTAGTGGTTGTGGAAAGATTTGGTGTTCTTTGTGATCCAGGTTCGACTCTCACTCTCCCTATTTGGCATCCAGGTGAAGGGCGAATACGGGTGACGTCGGTTCGTCTTGGATGGAAGGCGAGGTTTTACCGATTATTCCACTGTCGTGCCTTCGGGCGGGTGGAGGTCGGATTTCCGCGCATTTGGGAGAGCCAAGGGGTTGGCGGCGGTCGAGTAGTCGACCTTGACCACAGCACCAGTGTCACGATAGTTAACAAGTCGTTCCTTACCGTTAAAAAAACAAGTTATGGATATTTGTGAAATTTATAAATCATTTCTTGTTGGGATGATTACAAAGCATTGGAACAAAACAGCTTGGTTTATTGGTGGCCTCGGATATATCAAAATAAAAGTACTTTTCGTATATTTTCAAACAAACACTAGGTTATATCAAACGTACATCTCTAAACACTAGATATATTTTTTGTATTATTCAAACTATTTTCATAAAAATAAAAGTATAGTTATATATAGGTGCATAACTTAAACAAAATATTAGAGTAGGTTCTCTCTCAATGTGAAAGTGTAAAATACAATATTTCTTAACGTATGATGCGTATGATGCGTATGATAGTAGATTATGTAATAGATGATAAATAGTGTAAAAAGTATAATAGTGATTTATTTATTTTACCATAAACACTCAAATAGTTGATGTCATTAGTAGCCACTTCCTTGTTCTATCAATCCACCTCTTTGGAATTACCAATTCCATACCACTCTTCAATTCCAATGGGGAGAACAACAACAACCGGATCATCAAAGAATCAATTCATACTTTCCTCAACAACTACTTTTACTATACAAATCAATGCCTTTTAGCACTTTCCTTCTCATCCACAATCCTCCTATCATCACCTCTTTCACCTGGTTCCATCTCCCTCCAAAACACAATCCAATTCCGCCTTCTTTCGCTATTTGATTCCGTCGGATTTCCAACCTCAAATGAACTATTTTCCATATTCACTCTTAAACTCTCCCAAACCATCACCTCATCAATCCAACTCCTACCCTTTACCTTCTCCACCCTTCTCGTCACAAAAACATCCATAATTCAACGCCTTCATTACCGCCATAAAAAACCACCACCTTTCACCGCGATCTACACTTCCATCTTCCACACACAACTCTGGAATTCATTCCTAATCATCTCAGCAAATGCCACATCTCTTTTTGTTCTTTTCATTGCTCTAAACTGCTTAGAAACCCGCAAGATCTTCCCATCTTCTACCTTGATCACATTGTTTTCCACCATTGGAGGAATAGCATACTTCATAGGTATAACATGTTCCATGATCATATGCAACATGGCTCTAGTGCTCTCAGGAATGGAAACCAAAGGAGGATTCATTTCTATTCTCAAAGCATGTGTTATGATCAAAAGAAGAACCGCCACCGCGCTTTCATTAGCTCTTTGCATCAACATAACTTTGGCCGGAATCAAAGCATTATTCCTCCAGTTCTGGATGGAAAGTTCTTATGTAAACTCAAGCACAAGCAATCCCAGTATTCCATTAATTGTATTGGTAATACTGTTGCTAATTTACTTATACTCGGTTATCATCACGCTTGAAACCATTACAAGCTGCATCTTCTACAAAAGCTGTAAACTTGGAGGTTTGAGCTTCTAAGTATTATGTGCAATATCTTCCAATTTGGATAAAACATGATTGTGTGGAGTAGTTAATTTTTATAAAGTAATTGTATATGTATCATGATTCATTTCCAGATTTGATATATAACTGGAATCATGTAATAAAATAGGCATACCTTCCCACAAATAATTAGTGTATATTAGTTAAATTTTATAAACATTGTTGGGTTATGGAGGATTTGACTCAAGGCAGAGAATTGTTCCTCTAGGAAGAGGATTGTTCCTTTAGTCTGATGAAGATATATTATTATATTCAGTAACCTAATTGTACCCTATAAATACTTCTTATTCTTGTACCTGTACACTTTGAGCACCTAATACAAAGAGTGAACTAGTTGTGGAGAGTGGATGTAGATCATGCTTGATCGAACCACTATAAATCCGCGTTCTTGTTCTTGTGATTTAGTGTGTGTGGGTGTGTAAGCTTGCTGCATATTGTTCTAGTGTTCGTGTGAAATCTGTTCTAACCCAACAAATTTTGTATAGTTTTTGTTTTTTGATAATACAAATTTTGTATAGTTTTTGTTTTTGATAATAATAAGTGAGTTGTATTTAGTGCAAAAAAATTAGGAAAGCTAGAAATATCGTCTAGTTTAATTCTTTGTAGCAACCAGCTTTAATAATTATGGGAAGCGGTTAAATAATCTTAATGCAAGAAGTAAAAAAGAAAGAGATGCGTGGTACATTTAGCACAACCCATTTGTAGGCTCGGCCTAGGGTGTGCAAGGCTGGTGACTGAACAGGTTCAATTTTTTTCTAGTTTTACATATATAACTTTTTAAAATATTGCCAAAATTTAAACACAAAAGTAGTGATGAATGAGCTAGTATAAACCACTAGTGAGATCATGCGTGGCTCATTTTAACTAGTCTTATAGGACACCCAAAATCTCGGTGACAGCCCTGCCCGTTACTAGTCTAATAACCGGGTTATATAGTTGTGAAACCCGGTTATATAATCAGTTTACTTTTTAGTTAAATCTCTCCGGTTGTATAATATTTGGGGGTTATGATCCTCCGGTGCTTTATTTATCATTCACCACTTATGAACTCAATAGTTATGGTTAGACTGTGGGGTATGGGGCGTGGGTTGGCTGAAAATGCCCAAACCAATGGGCGTGGCCCAAGGGGCGGGAGTTTAAAGCCGGGCGTGGAGCGGGTCTATCAATATGACATGGCGGGCTCTCAATGGCCAAACCAAACTAGCCGTTGGCCAACGGCTATGTTAAAAAAAAATTATTTTTTCACTATAAAACTCACACTTCTATTCCTTTTTTTACCACATTCAACCACAATACACTCCACATCTTCTATAATCATCTCTATTCTCATTCTACAAAACGAAAAATGCATCCTCATAATCGTGGTTATGACCCGAACAACCCGTGGGCATTCCAAGAAAATCCTAGCCCACCACCCAATCGTCCAATGCCTCGTCCATTTTTAATATATTCCTCTATGCCTGGTATGGTGGGTTATGCATCGTATCTCTCGAATCGTTTGTATACTAACTTCTCACACACCGACGATTCTATACCTAGCCCGATTCCACAAACGCCCATCAACCTTTCACCAACCTCCATCAACCTTTCCCAAACCGAAACCGTCCCCGAAACTCAACCACCCAACGATGGTCCTTCCGCATCCAAACCCATCAAAAAGAGAAGTCACATGAAAAAAACCGAGGCCGAGAAAGCACTTGAAACCGCCAAACGAAAACAACAAAGATGGGTCGTTAATGAAGAACATGCATTGGCGAGGGCTTGGCTTCAACAATCTCAACATCCAACTTTAGGTATTTTTAAATATTTTGTAGCCCTTAATATTTATGGTTTTTTTTATATAACTTTGTAATATATTAAATTTTGTTTTGATTAAAATAGGAAATTATCAACATAGAAGCCATTTGTGGGAAGCGATTAGTAAAGCATTCCATGAAGAAATGGAAAGGGAGGTTTATCGTGAAAACGATAGCTTATCCTCGAAGTGGACCGAGATAAGCGGGCAACTTACCAAATTTAGTGCTTTTTTAAATAAAGCAAAGCAAAACCCAAAAAGTGGTGAAACCGAAGCCGACTTTGTGACAAATGCATTGGTTACATTCAAAACAAATGTGGGGAGCGACTTCCGTTTCATGCATTGTTGGAAGATTTGTAAGTTCCATCCAAAGTGGGCGAATATCCCCAGTGGTAGCGAAACTAACACGTCTTCCAAAAGGTCAAGGACACCCTCGTCCCAAGCCCAATCGGATGCACGAGATCAAGAGTTGGAGGACTTTTTGGATGATTCGCCAAACCGGCCTGAATACGAAAGAGATGCCGCAAAAAGGCGCGCTCAAAAATCAAGATCGGGTACGGCATCGCCTTCAGTTGGGAGTTCGGGCTCGCGTAGGGGAGTATACAGCGATCAGTTGGATGACATTGCATGCAAGTTAGATACATTCAACGTATTCCAACAACAAAGGGCCGAAATTCGGAAGAGCAAAGAAGCTAGGGATGCCCTAAAACAAAGACGAGATGATATGAAATTTATAGCCCAGCCCATTGATTACCTATCAGGTGAAGAGTTGGAACTAATGTTGGAGACGAGATAAGAGATAAAGAAAAAATATAAGCGTTAGGAATTTTTTTATGTAATTTTCTTTATTTAAAAAACTTTAAAAATTTTTAATTTTTTGTTTTAAAAAATATAAAACAGTCGTTTGGGCTGGCCACGCCCCAAACCCCCGCCCCACCATACCGTCTTCAATGTGGGTTAGCCCAGCGAAGCCCCCCCAAGCCACGTGTCAACCCATGCCCCAAACCCCCGCGCCACCATACCCCACGGTTGTATGACTTTGATATTGTCATTTGTTATCATAATACAAAAAACTAAAAATAGATACATACATTTGGTTGCATGAAATATAAACCAAGAACCTTCGAAAAAGGTAGCCATGAACCCTACCCCTAAACGTAAGTACCCAAATTTTTCTTCACATTTAAATTGGTGTGATTGTTTTCTCTGTATTTGTGAGGTTTTCACATGGATTTCCCACATAAAATAGTTTCGGTCGGTCACTAGAGATGCCAAAAAGAATCTCCTCTGAAGACTACGACCTATATATTACAAAAAACTTGTTCTAAAGTCTACACGCTGGCCATCCTTCTAGAAAAGAGGCGTTTTATTTTCTTATACGACCAAGGTAGTAGGGTCTTCCAGTATTGATTAAAGTCGTGATTGTGCAGCATGTCCCTCCCATCGAATAATATGTTCCCCATTGATGAGAATTACGTCATTGCATTCATCACACGTGTCAACCCATGCCCCAAACCCCCGCGCCACCATACCCCACGGTTGTATGACTTTGATATTGTCATTTGTTATCATAATACAAAAAACTAAAAATAGATACATACATTTGGTTGCATGAAATATAAGCCAAGAACCTTCGAAAAAGGTAGCCATGAACCCTACCCCTAAACGTAAGTACCCAAATTTTTCTTCACATTTAAATTGGTGTGATTGTTTTCTCAATGTATTTGTGAGGTTTTCACATGGATTTCCCACATAAAATAGTTTCGGTCGGTCACTAGAGATGCCAAAAAGAATCTCCTCTAAAGACTACGACCTATATATTACAAAAAAACTTGTTCTAAAGTCTACACGCTGGCCATCCTTCTAGAAAAGAGGCGTTTTATTTTCTTATACGACCAAGGTAGTAGGGTCTTCCAGTACTGATTAAAGTCGTGATTGTGCAGCATGTCCCTCCCATCGAATAATATGTTCCCCATTGATGAGAATTACGTCATTGCATTCATCACACCTGCAATTATTGATATATATTTTATTATTGTGGTTTCCACTGCTTCTTTTGGTACATACGGGCCTTCTAGAGTACGGTCCCATTTGCTGCGTCACTAATGATGCGGACTGCATTTTTGAGTTTTCTAAGTTGGGCTTCGTTATTGGGCCTATTGTCACTGTAGATATTGTCTTTTGTTGAGTATGCTTTGTATCGGGCCAAGTTGAGTTCTGCCATGGATACAAGGAAGGATAATTCCCCAAGGGTCTTATTGGATTGTTGAATCTTTTTATATAGAGTTGGTCCAATAGATAGCGGACTCATACTTATATCAAAATATGCAAAGACATACGAGCTAGAAAATGAACAATCTTAAAAAAGACAAAACTTGGGATACGCCTAGAGTAACGATGTTCATAAGTAATGGCAGAAATTGTCTCAAAGGCTGGATCAATTATCAAGCGTCCATAGGCGGTTTGTCTCAACTATTGGACCTTTGGAGCATTGGTTTCATGCGTAACGGTTTTTCCTCAGTTTTACAAGTTTTGATTTATTTTCTTTCTTATGTAAAAATGAATAAACTTCAATTTGAGTAACTTACGCGTTTATTTAGGAACCAAATTTAAGTTTTATTAAAGTTGGGTTTATCTGTCAAATTTAAATTCGCCTTGTAGAAGAGGGCTTATGTAATGATTTAATCATTGACATTCATGATGATTTTCTAGTGAAATTATTCTCTTGATTGTTTCTGCTTTCGCTCTACACTATTTTTAGAGGTGGGCTTGACTCTCTCTGTGGATAGGTAAAAGAAAACAATAAAAACCCTATATGATTGCCATATGGTCTTTATTCTATGCTATTTTAGTAGAGTTGTATTCTCTTTCGTTATCATTTGAAAGCATAAACGTGAGCAAAACACTACCGAAAGTGAAAAAAGTAACAATACTACACAAAAGGTAATATAATAAAGTTGAAATCAGTAATATAACCTATAAATAAGAGTCAGAGACCAGTATAATATAAATTTTGTCTAAAAAACGTAGAAAGCAATGAGGAGGCGACATGTGTATGTAGGAGATTTTTAGTGAAGCAGAAAAAATTATTAGAGTTCAAAAGAATTGGTATGTACATAATGGTCACCAAATTGATCAAGGTCTCAGATTATACATACATACGCACAACACACACACAAACACATATATAAACATATTTTTTTCAACGTGGTGTGCTCATGATTTTGGTTTCTTTGACATGTGACACCTCTTTGACAACTTCATACATTTTTTAGAATATATATCTTTTCTTTTAGACCATCCACAATAGATGAGTTTTTAGGTGTTTTTATAGAGAGAAGATGATGTGGAGGAATGAGGTGATGATATGGAGGAAAGAGAGTCTGATGTATAATTTTTGTTTTCCTCTGTTCTGTTTGTTTGGTTTGGGGGCTGCACAGCTTCTTGCTGTGTGGTTTTTTCTATGAAAGCTCTAATCATAACAGACAGACATAAATCTAGACAGGATCGGCCAAGGTTAACACCATGTAAATCAATCGTTGCCAACTGGATACCAACTCGTCTAACCTAAGATTGTAAGCTTTTAGCATCTTGTGTTTGGTTTCGTTTCTCGCAAAATTCAAATAGATCCTCATGAGTTGAATGATTTCACGTATACAGATGTTTTATGATATACAGCTTAAATTTGTACATTACAACAAAAGATGAAATTCCTTGTGAGAAGTAGGGATGAGCATTTGGTACTGGGTACATGTACCATACCGGTCCCGTACTGGTACCAAATTTCCTGTACCGAATTTTTTCGGTACCGGCACCGGTTCGGTATCGGGAAAATACCGAATTTTACCTTCAAAAACCGGTAACATACCGGTTCCATACCGTATATTTCGGTACCGGTACCAGTACCTAGTTTTGACGAAATTCGGTACCGGTATCGGTTCGGTACCACACTCAATCCCTGGTGAGAAGCAGTTTACGTCCCTTAACTACCAACCATTTATGGTGGAGAGAGTATACGTCAGAAAAAGGGGGGGAGGGGGAGGGGGAGGGGGGCAAGACTTGTTTTTTAAAAACTGCAAAGTTACACAAGTTCACATCCAAAAACAGTTTCAAATTATATACATACATTAACACCCCTATAATAAATAATCCTTGTTTACATAAATTACAGGAGAGAGCCTAAATATATGCAATGCTGTATGTATATGTACATTAATTAACTTTGATTTTACCAGAATGGACACCACCTGCATGCACAAATCAACAAGTCAGTCCATAGTGTTTTTTAATGCATAAAACCTGCTTTAATCAATTTTGGATTATTATTAAAATTGAGATAATATAAATTATGTAACTTTAATATAAAACAGTCAAATATATGTTATGCACGAAAAGGGTTATAAAATGCGGTTCAAACTCTTCTGATAATCAAGATGTATAAATTTTTACATATGACCGACCAAATAAGGGTTGTATTGAAGACGTACCCTACGTAATTTTGGCACAAATTTTCATGGGAAGTGGCCTGTAAAATTAGCTTTTGAACTTGTAGCTTAACAGATAAACCATGATCCGCTTCACGAGTATCTCCAGAAATTAAACCAGTGTTTTCGGCTGGGGCGGTGGTTGGTAATGTAGAACATGTTGAGAAATCACGACCCGTAAGCTTATTGCTCATCCGTGCCATAACTACCACTGCCCGTTCATTCAAAACCTCGTTAGCATCACCAAGTTGATGAACAGCCTACAGTAAACAATAATTATTATTAGTCCTCATATTATAGTTATAATAATAATAATAAACCATTATAATGTACAGGTGTTCTGACTTGTATAATCAATATAAAATGATGGATAAGAAACCTGTAAAAGCTCGCGTTCACGAGCACCCCGTTGTGGTTGAAGAAGAGGATTTGTAGCTGCTTCTTCACCAGTTACAGCAGGCTGGGCGTTTGTGGTGGCAAGGGTTGACATTTGTGTCACTTCATTGAAATTGAAAAGACGCCAATTTATAAGTGGATCATGGACGAAGGCCTGAAACCAAGCGAAACAGCATTTAAAATATTTTGCATATATCTAAGTCAATAATCTAAAGTCGTATCTGTTTATCGTATCTGGTACCTCCATCATAGCCATCACACTATCTTTATTTGTTCGTAGAACTTGCATCACATTTTCACAAGTTGAACGGAAATTCCCTTCAAGGCCGCTAACTTCCATAGCCTTTACAAGCATTCTAGTCAATCGGAAAGGAACCTGCAACAGTATACAGAGTAAGTTTATAGCATAAATGAAAGAAATAAAAGAAGTTAAAGAAAGTATACCTTTTCAGGGAACTTCTCACGATTCATTGATGCTTCAAAGCAATCTCCAAAATCAATATGCAAGATCTTCCCACTATGTATCAACACTCGGATACTCAAAAATAATGACAATACTAGGATACAAATAAAGACACCCGATCTATGATTATGAGGTACCTGAAGCGATGCAACATAAGATTGCTGGGGTGCCGATCACCTAAACCAAGAAGGTAGCCAACCTGTAACATGTGTCATTAGTTTCTATAAACACTTAATTGAAATGCAAAGATACAAATTAAATGAAACTGAATATTAGACACATTAAAAGAAAACACATAGGATGTTGAGGAGATATCATACCATACTCATAACAGCCAAACTTCGTGTATAATTAGTCCTTCTGTCCAGCCACACTTCTGAAGTGCGGCTTTTTAGCCAAAGCACCTACATGACAGAAACATACATACAAGAAACAGTTATGAATCTATATGTATATTCCTGTGTTAACTAGCAGAAGGTTTTCTGGCAGCAAAAACAAAGATTGCGTACGATATATTCTAAGTGCAGAAACACACATACCCTTGCCAAATCGTTTCCTTCCGTATTATCGAGGGCATACTCAAATACTTCCACTTTGGCTACAAGTGGCAAGTGATCGTAATCTGGAGCAAAACTAAGCATGTATTTATGCTCTTGATTCAGGGTGATCTACACAATAATCAGGAATCAATAGGACGACAAAACTTTTGTATATAAGTTATAAGAGAAGGGAGAAAAAAAACCTTGCGGGCATCCCTGTACTCTCGAATGAGTTGGTGCAAGGTGTCACAATTTGGGACCCACCCTATCAACCCACTATTTGGAGATAACGGAATAACCTCGTATCGCTGAATGGAAAGATCTTTTTCTGAAGTTTTTCTAGAATTCTCCAGTAGAGTATTTACTAAACCAAAGAGCTGGCAAATGGAAAAAGGTGGTAAGCAACTCTAATTGATATTAATATTATGGAAAGGATCTTAGTATCAGGAACAGTGATGAGAACCTGCATGACTCTTTCATCTTGTCGTAGATCTTCATGCCCTTTAAGCAAAAAGGCATAATCTTCCCCGTCACTGCCATGAATAGTCAATTTCCTGGGTCGTTGTTTGGATGTAATGACGACAAGTTGTGGTGCAAACGATGCAATTGTCACCACTGGTGAATCTGAAAAATGTGACGCATGCAAGTATATCAGTACAGGTGGTAAGTTGATCACATTTACTTACGCAGGGATCGATTTGGGTTATATATTAGTTAAACTTCTGTTATTCAAGGACTAGTCAAAACACACTGATATGAGAATACAATACCTGCACGGTAGGTCCCAGGAACAGCAAGCTCTAAGTCACGGCACTCTACTAATTCAGGAGAAACCGACTAATTTGCACAATAAAAACAACCACATAGTAAAGTTAAAAGCAATAACAAGAGTTCATAAGGTAAACAGGAGCCACAAACTAACCATAATCCTAAGAGAACTTTTCACAAGCATGTGAATACAAGAAAAAGGTTACCTGAAGATCGAGTGTAGTAAGAGACTGAAGCTGCTTGTCTATCCGTCTAAAGACATGATAGTAGAGATCCCAGGCCTGAAAGAAAGAAAAAACCATTTTATACATAACCATAAATACAAAGATTATTAGTAAGTGATACTGATGCACCACATAAATTAATATACAGGTACACCATACCCGGGTGAGCTCAGCGTCTTTTCCGGATTTCTTATATTCCATACAGCATTCATAGGCCTCCAATAATTCATGATGATATGTCTGAAATTCCATACAGGTATGTCAAAGCGGAGTGTCACACAAACAATACAAGAACCTTATGAGAGAATATAAGAATAAACCATATCTAATCTGGGACATACCTGAATAAAAGCTTTCTCTTTTATGGTTGTGTTGTTCCTCATTGCACCTTCTTCAAGCATTTCATGCAATGGCTCTAAAACCTTAAGCATTCCCTCTATGTTATGTTCACCAAAATACAAGCGACTAGCTTCTTCTAGTGCCTCATGCCACATTTCATGCCAAAGAATTGCAACCCTAATCAACTCCTCCGATACAAGTTGTGCCTTCATATATAGAAATCCAGCTGTCAGCTTAAATCCAGAAATCCAAAAGCAAAACATATCAACAGTCATTGTTATAATTTTACCTGATCCACCAACACACCACTGTGCTGTCGAACTTTGTCAACCACTTCTTGAGCTGCAGCTTTACGCAAGTTGCTTATTGACTTACAAGCCACAAGAAGAGGGTACATAAGAGCCTGAAACACAGTCGAAACAGATAAGTCTATCTGGTGCTGATACATATGCTTAAAAACAAGAACAGACCTGTGGGTGGCATTGTCCTATGCGAACCAGAAGAGATTGTATCAATTCTCTCACAGCATGATTATTTGAATGTATTCTGGCAATAATCTGAGGTAAAACAACCAACCACGTGTTGATATTAACATGTTGAAATCCTCTCTGCAATGCTGTTTGAACCTCGGCAGTAGCTCCATGGTTAAACCACAAAGTCAGAAGTCGAAGGATATCCTGTAAACCATAATTGCATCTCAAAAGCATTAAAAAACATACAAATTGTGACTTAAAACAGAGAAATTAATTAAGAAAACTAAGGTAGTGATTTACCTGCAAGCTATCATCTACGCCCTTAGCATGTGCTGCGCACGCAATAGAATGAAAATATCCAGTGACTGCCGCTACTACAAATTGTGCAGCAAAATTAGGAAGACCTCTGAGTGTGTAATGAGACATGACTGCTGTATTGAAAAGAGCCCAAGTATGCCACGCTTTTGCCCGTTTTGTGGCACAATGAGTCGCATGCCTGAATGAGCTAAGAATTTCTACAAGGTGAACGACAATTAATTATAAAAGTGTATTTTAGAAAAAATGAAACTCAAAAGTTACGGCAGCCAACCTTGTATAGAATCATCATCAAGACCAGGAGAAAGAGCCCATTGCCATAATCCAAGTTTCAGATATACACGTGCCATAAGTGATACATTCGGAGCACCCACCAAACCAGTCGGTGGTGATGGTTGAAGACCAGACGTACTTGAAAGCTCTATGGCAAGATCCTAATATGCAACAAGAAAAAAAAGGAAATAATTAATTATAAAAGTTGTCTCTGTTATAACTTCTAAAAATAAAAATAAACAAAATGATAAACCAACCTGCAACCTCGCAAAAGCTTCCTTGCGCTTCTGATCCTCCCCAAGTGACCATTGGTATTTTAGGTATGCAAATATCACTTGTGGTGGCCCATGATATCGTACAGTTTCCGGAGTTGTTTCTGGGTCAAACTATGTAATAGTAGTGATAAGTAAATTACAAGTTTAAGAGAAAAACACCAATGTTGACATCTAACTAATATACAAAACAAACCTGCAAAAGTTTGATTAAAGTGGATTTGGCTTGACTAATCCTACCACTTTTCCGGCAAAGTGAAGCAAATTTTAGCCAGGTTTCA
>JARYGA010056711.1:0-26866 GCA_030545235.1 Helianthus tuberosus | reverse complement strand
GAGCGTGATCACGATGGTTATAGTCCCTAGTGACTATACCTACTGATTACCACGTTATCTAGGCTCAGTGACGAGCCGTAGTTTCGGTCAGAATACGTATTCTTGCATATTTTGTAACCAAACTACTTATGGGTATCAAAACCGTTTGTTTTGATACCAAACCTGTTTTCTAAACTTAGTTAAGCATGTTTCAACATGCTTAGCTCGTCACTTTTAGTTTAGTGCTTATTTGGGGTCGTAAGGTAAGCGATCTAAACAATCGCTTATACTTTTGAACCCGACCCGTTTGGTCGATCATTAGGATCCGACCAAACACATTAGGTGACCATAGAGTATAGGGAATAACCTTCCGAGGTTATACCTTATGGTCACATCGTTTAAGTAGTTGTATGATAGGTAGTTTATATGCCTTAGGTAAATTACCAGAATACCCTTTTCATGTATAATTGGTAATTAAGCATATGTAACCTAAACTTTTGTCACATAACTGATTATGTAACATGTTTAGGCATATAACACTTGGCATAGGACTAGTTAGGCGGTCCGAACGCGTTTCACACGAACGACGCGTTAAAGTAGCATAAGCTACCTAAACGGGTCGTAATGGGTCACAAGCACTTAGGTTAAGTTTCATTTAGTATGTAGGCTTTGTTAAACCATATGACACGAGTCTCTATACTCGTTTGGATTACGAACCCTCATTCTATCAGATCTTCCGATTTAGGTCCGGTTTATTAACATAGTTACCTATATTAGGTGCCGTTTGATATTCCGAGATCTCTAGCATTGCTTGGTGGTTATCTTAGTACTTCTGAGCAATCTCAATTGAGTACATAGACCCCTCTTTTACTGTTTTCCAAACGATTTGGGGTGAAACACATGTGCCTACCTCTTACTTTCATGCTTTTCCATGTTTTCATATCATATGCTTGCTATGTTCATTAGTACACTATTAGTACATCATTTTACATTACATTTTATGCTATGTATGTCCATTTAGTTCATACTTAGTACATCGTTTCACATCACATCACATGCTATGTATGTTCATTTATTTGCATACTTAGTACATTTGTTTTCATCACATGCTTACATTTTGTTATGACATTTGGTTTGTTTAAATGAGACAATGTACATTCATTAACACCGATCATGCCGCTCGGTAGTAGGTAGTGGTACCATAGGACTTGACAAATCCCATTCCTGAAATCTCGGGTTTGTTTGGACGTAAGGAATGACCGAATCCGAATACATATTCTTTTGATAACTCATTATTACATAGTTATCCGACTGTCGCAAGGCTTGGATGTATGAATTTTCACAATACCGCATAAATGTTTATATCAGTATAGCATGCATTTTCACAGAACATAACTTTGATTTAAACCAAGTTTTACTTCAATACTATGTTCTTGTGCATATGGTTTAGTTGATGCATTTCACTAGCCATACATATCATTTTTGGTTACACATTACATGGTTTACATTTGACACATAAACACTTTTGACATTGGTTATACATTACATGATTTACATATGGACATAAACATTTTAACATATTATTTCAATACATTTGGAAGTTGGTTTAAACATAGACATCTTACATTGTTGGTTTGGTTTGAGTAAGTGATTTGAGTAACGAGGCGTGTGTAATAAGATACAAGCATGGTGGATACGCCGCTGGTACTTCCTATATATAAATGATTGTATGGTATTACATATCGTTGCGTTATTTGAAATCATTTCAATTTAGACATATAACATTTGATACAAATAACATACTTTTCACAATACATTGTTTTACAAACAACTTAACTTATACAAACTCATTTTACATGGTTATTCATTTAACCATGCATTATTCTCTTATTTATACGTATCATCTGAACTTATTGTTTTTCAAATGATTTACAAAGACAAAGCAAATTACAAGGTTCATGACTAAACATTTTCTTAAACAGAAGTCATGAATCTTATTTTCACAAAACCTATGTACTCGCCGGCATTTTTATGCTGGCGTACCTATTTTCACATGTGTTTCAGGAAATGAAGCATAGGATTGATCAAGATACACTTAGGCGGACATGGGCCTTAGTGACAATAAAAGATGCAAGACTAGTTATTTATGTTATGTTTCTTTGATTGTCAAGACATTGTAACTCGTGTACTTAATAAAACAATATTTAAATTTCCATGTGTTATGAAACAATGATTCTGTTACAACACTCCCCGATGTTTCCGCCACGTTTTGTTGTTTTACGTGGTCGGGGTGTGACACCTATAAGCTAAACCTACCCGCAGAACTCAGTGGATTTCACAGCGTATTCCACGTGTCAAATCTGAAGAAGTGTCTGTCAAATGAGACCCTCATAGTTCCTTTGAAGGAGCTCACTATTGACGACCAGTTGCGATTCGTCGAAGAACCTGTAGAGATTACAGACCGAGACGTTAAGGTTCTCAAGCACACCAGAATACCTCTTGTTCGAGTTCGTTGGAACTCCCGTCGTGGCCCAGAGTTTACCTGGGAACGAGAAACCAAATGAAATTCACATATCCTCATTGTTCGAGAACAATGAAACCACTACTGAGGTTGAAGCTACTGCGGAATTTTGGGACGAAATTCCAAACCAACTGGGGAATGATGTGACACCCCAGGAAAAACCAGTAAACCACGCAACTTAACTAGCTTCCTCAGTAACCGCGTGCTAAATTTCGGGAAGAAATTTCTTTCAAGTTGGGGATAATGTGACAACCCGAACTTTCAAGGTTAGTAACGTAATTTTAACTCCTCATTATTCCTCTTTGACGTGTTACACGTTCCGTGCTCGTATGATTCTATTAACCGTGTTTGATAACTTCGTTAGACAAGTACATTAGTAATTGTATTGGGCCACGTCTTAGCGTAACTTGTTTGAGTGGGTCGTAACCCAAACCTTTGTAGCCCAATAGAAACTAGCCAAATTGAAATCGGCCCATTGTGTAGACAGTTTCCCTTTTGGCGACAACCCAATTGAGAATGGGCTTGAGCCTATTTCGGCCAAAAGGATTAGCCACCCCAACCCCTATCGTTTATGTATGTATATTATTTCTTGGCTTAACACATAAAGTTAAAAACCAAAACCCTATCTCCCTTTGATTAGCGACGGCAGGAGATAAGACACCCCCCCCTCGTGAAGTTGTACGCCGTGATCGTCTGGCACTTTGACTCGTTCGGTTAGTATAGCCTTTTCATGTTGGTAATTATTTATTATGTTATATTTAATGATCCTGTTAATGTACGATCTTAATTGACGAATTGTATATGTATGATAAAGTTATGCTTGCGTAAATCTTCAACAGGATGTATTAGTCTATGTGTTTGCATGTGAAAGTATTGATCTAGAATTTATATTATGAATGGCATGTGATCCATAATGAATCTTGATGTAACAGTAGAGTTAGAGGTCCAATAGGATTGAAAGTACATGGTGGGTGAAACTTGGTAACATGAATGAAAAGGTGGCAGTTAGAGGTCCAATAGGATTGAAATTACATGGTTGGTAAAGGTTGGATAGCCTTGAATAACAAATGGCGGCCATGTTTGTTTGTAGTATTGATCAAGGCCATGTGCATATCCCATTAGGTGTCAGATTAGTCACGAATATTAAAACTAGCTGCACATGATAGTTATGATTAATATTATGTTAATATTAATGATGGGTCAAGATTCGGTTAGGGTTAAGACTCATGGGATTGGTTTGGCAATTATTTGAGTGGAATGTGACTAATTGTGATCATGATAATTATGTGGGTCGACTATGCTTCTGTTCATATGCGGGTCGACCAGGGCATTGTGAACATACGAGTTAGTAATGAGTATAAGAATTAAAGTTGGTTTTTGTACATCAACCGGTTAGTTTTATTCATGCAGATACATATATGTGTTGTTAATGTTTGAGAACTACATTGTTGATAATTGGCTTGTTCGGATCGCACATACTATAAGATTATTACATGCATAAAACTGTTAGAAGTAGGATTCGTGAGTCATCAATTATGTGATGGTTGCGGGTTGCTTACATTAACATATAAAATCAAGTCCCTATATATATATATATATATATATATATATATATATATATATATATATATACGAGTTATAATATCTCATATGTTGGGGTATGTTGGGTAAAAAGGGAACTCTAGAATCATACATGATTAATAATGAAACTGTTATACGAAAATTCTAAAGGTTTGGACTTGATTGGAGTGGTTTTGGGTAATTAAGCACCTACTATGTGATATTATAGTGTACGTCGTTAATTTGCACTGCGTGGTCAAACTGTTACAATCTATATGGTGGTATATGTGTTGTTTATGAGTTAGACTACATGCAATGTGATTAGGGAGTATGTGAATTAATCCCGCGTGAAATATCTAGAGTATGTGCATTCGATACTGATTGTTATCGGCAACTATGCTAGGACATGTTTGATCAGCTATTAAACAAGAAACTAATCTATACCGAGCAAACCAAGGTGAGTTCACACTCTATCCAAGGCATGGGATTCCCAAGGGTTGGTAATGGGTTAAAGAACTGAACGGTAACAACAAACTTGCGTATTCCCCATACAACATGATACGTACGACCATAAGACCATCACTCTATCATTTGAAGTCCCTCATTTATCGACTTAATCGCCGAGGCCTATGGCGAGCGGGTCATTAGTAGATAGCGCTATTAGGTTTAACAAACCTCACACCGTGTCATCCGAACGGGCGTGTACTAATGGACTATGGGCAAAGGGTCAATGCTGATAGACATTGACTTAGGGCACCTCTTACATTTTCGTAGCAGTCGATACGCGTGGTCTAGTAACACATGGGAAGCCCCCACTAATCTTCGCAATCATGTCTGGGAGACCGCGATACGAATTAATACGATACATGGTTTACAAAACGAACATATGATTTACGAAACGAACACTATAACTAAACAACCAACTGTGAACTCGCTCAACTTTGTTGTTGACTCGTTACATGCCTTGCAGGCCTTTAGGTGCTAATCAATGGAACTTGCTGTCTGGGAAGCTGGAGTGGTCATGGGTCGAGTTACATGGAAACGCAACACAAGACTAAGAGCTATCACATGTGGTTTATAAACACTTAACGAACTATATATGCTTCCGCTGTAAACTGTGATATATTGTAACGTTGTAACCCTTATTGTTAATAAAAGAAAGTTTTATTTAATATACTCATGAGTTCAATGTAATTTGGTGGCTAAGATCCTGGTCAGTCACGCCTCCAAGCGGTGGTACTCCGCATGTGGATTTTGGGGGTGTGACAGACACCCCAAATGAACTTCTCCTCCGTTCGGGTTAACTTAGTTAGCGGTGACGCAATCTTGGAGAAATCTTGAATGAATCTCCTATAGTATCCCGCATGCCCTAAGAAGCTTCTAATCTCTGAAGGATTCTTCGGAGGACTCCATTTTGACACGGCCTCTATTTTTGAAGGATCTACTAATATTCCATCGGCGCTTATGATGTGGCCGAGGAATTGCACCTCTCGCAACCAGAAGGCGCATTTCAAGAATTTCGCATACAACTTTTCTTGCCTGAGTGTCTCTAGCACCTCTTGTAAGTGGTGTGCGTGTTCTGCTTCATTTTTCGAGTATACCAGAATATCGTCAATAAACACGACTACCGATTTATCCATCATCGGCTTGCAAACCCGGTTCATGAGGTCCATAAAAGCCGCGGGTGCATTTGTCAGTCCGAATGACATCACGAGGAACTCGTAATGTCCGTATCTCGTGCGGAAAGCCGTCTTCGGTACATCCTCCTCCCTGACTCTTAGTTGGTGATACCCCGATCTAAGGTCAATTTTTGAAAACCAGTTCGCACCTTGTAATTGGTCGAATAGATCGTCTATTCTCGGAAGCGGGTATCGATTCTTTATCGTGAGTTTATTCAACTCCCGGTAATCGATACACATGCGCAAGCTTCCGTCCTTCTTTTTCACGAATAGCACGGGCGCGCCCCAAGGAGACACACCCGGCCTTATGAATCCTTTATCAAGCAAGTCTTGAATTTGCGACATTAATTCTTGTAATTCCGACGGTGCGAGTCGGTATGGTGCTTTTGCTACGGGTTTCGCGCCCGGAACTAATTCAATTCCGAACTCTTCCTCCTGCTCGGGCGGCATTCCTGATAAATCATCCGGAAATGCATCTTCAAAGTCACGTACTACGGGTACGTCTCCAATCTTCGGTAATTCTTTCTCGGGCTCGTTTGCGTATATCATAAATGCTTTACATCCATGCCTCATGAGCTTGTGAGCTTTTATCATCGAGCATATCATAGGATTGCCTCCTTTTTCGCCATAGATTGTGACGTGTTTTCCGCTCGGAGATGTTAGCTTTATCTCCTTACGGAAACACACGACCTTTGCGTGGTGTCGAGATAGCCAATCCATTCCTACAACCACTTGAAATTCCCCCATTGACATCGGGATTAGGTCTATCAAGTATTCTTCATCATCGATGCTTAATTTGCAGCTTTGACAGACATCACATACTATGAAACTTTTGTTATCTCCTATTTCAACCTCTAAAGGCATAGGTAATTTTATCAACACAAATGAAGGATGTCGAATAAATCCATGTGAAATAAAGGATTTATTCACACCCGTATCAAATAATACACATGCGGGGATCTAGTTTATTGCGAATATACCTGAGACCACATCGGGTTTTGTCTTTGCTTCAACTGCTGTAAGTTGGAAGGACCTAGCTTTCGCCTTTGGAGTTTACGTTGGAGATTCTTTAGTGTCTCTCTTTCCAACCAATTCTGGGCATTCAAACTTTTTGTGGCCGGGCTGATAACATTTATAGCAAACGGAAACCTTTCCGGGACATAACGATGCGGTGTGTCCCGTCTTCCCACATACCAGACACGGCTTGTCTTTGAAGCGGCACTCACCCTTGTGCCCCTTTCCACACACTTTGCAACTTGGCGACCCGCCTTTAGCATCCACTTTCTTTCCCGATTCCACTGTTCGAGCTTTCTTTGTAGGGCTTGGATTCACATCCTGTGTCATTCGTTCACCCCTTTCAACTTGTTTCTTCAATTCAATTTCCCGTTCTCGAGCAACATTTATGATCTCGGTAAGGGTCTCGTATTTTGAAGGAGTCATAAACTCCCTATACTCGGCGCTCAACATGTTATAATAGTAGTAGTATATCTTCTGTTCTTCATTCGTCACCAATTCATTGCAAAATTTCATCTTATCCATAAACGTCGCCGTGATCTTGTCTATGGTCTCGCCCTTGTGTCTAAGTTGCATGAACTCTTCCTTGATTCTATTAATGACCGCCTTGGGACTATGATGTTTAAGAAACGACGTCTTAAACTCCTCCCATGTCATGGCCCCCGCCGCTTCGGCTCCTATTTCCTTCTTTCTATTGTCCCACCAATCTTTGGCTTGACCCCTCAACTGACCCGTTCCGTAAGCAACAAAGTCACTTTCGTCACAATGGGTCCTTTCAAACACTCCTTCAACATCGCTTAACCATCTCTGGCATATTATCGGGTCAACCTCCCCATTGTAGATTGGCAATTTACATGCCATAAACTCTTTGTACGAACATCCCTTACGTTCTCCCGATTTCTCTTTCATAAGGTTGACACTATCTTCCAACCTTTTGACTCGTTCTTCGACAAGTGACAACACCGTGTTTTGAATTTTGTCTATAAACCCGGATAGACTACCTTCAATTGCCTTCCCCACTTCTTCGGCAATTATCTCTTTCATTTGTTCGGTGCTTGTCGGCACCTGATCATTATCGTTTCCTTTCGACATCTTAAAACTGAAATGTTTACATTAAACATTTCATTTATAACATAGCTTTATTTGCCTTGGTTTAGCCAAGTTCATAACTTGCTTTAACCGTTCGCCTTTAGTGCACTTTCCGGGTTTGAGTGCGTTAACACGCTCTTCCCATGCACATTGATTTACATCTTGTTTCTTACATAAAATATAATCTACTAACATAAATAATTAATTCTTACCGGACGATCAATCAAGCTTGAACCGAACACGTTGTTGACAACCTTAAGCTCTTATTACCAACTTGTAACACCCGTCTTGCTTTTATAAGAATTTAATGTAAACACACATGATTTTACATAAAACGGTACCTTACTTCAAACTTAGTACAAAATTTAAGTTTCAAAGTAATTATATTCTAGATGATTACTTAACTAGTTCCATCATTCAAAACATGATTAGCAAATTGTTTACAATATAAACATTGTCTAAAACGAAGTTAATCTAATGCGGAAGCTTCAAAAGATTGTGTTCGGTTCGAGAGCATTGACTTGACCATCATCCACGTACTTGCAATACCTAAAAGCTGGAGATTTTGACAAATATTAGTATTAGAGTTTTTGGAAAATTTGCATAATCGAAACTACGCTAAAAAAACGGATTCGATTAACTAAGATATGCAAAGTTTAACAAAAATATATGGGCTCTACCGTAACTTACGGTAGCTACCGTAAGTTACGGTAGTCGCTGGGTGACACTAGTCTGTCGTAAGGCAGTAGAGAACTACCGTAACACTTTGTCCTCTACCGTAAGTTACGGTAGTTAACGTAACTTACGGTAGCTTCTGTAACTTTGTTGTTTTGACCCATTTATTCATTTCACCCAAACTCATGTGAACAGGATATCACTTCTAAATAAGGAGATCCAAATCATGGGTTCCATATTTTGAACACCCACGCTCCCATCACCGGATTGAGTATTTAGTAAACCACTACCCATCACTCGGGTTCGAGTCTATGAATAAGGTGCTACCATTAGTCGGTTTGTACCTTCTCTTAATGACCCATTAGTTTGCCCTTAGGAAGTTGACCATTCAAGCAAACCAAGCTACCAAAATCCCGTATTTTAATATACTTATTATTAACAATAACAAGGACCAAGTGACCATATTAACGAAGCGTGTAGCCACGTACTAATTGATTATTCGACCCGTTTGGCTCATCTATGGAATCCACCATTATAATGACTACCAAAACGACTTTTAACCGATTCTTAACCTATTAATCCAAGTAACGAACATTGTCGCATCAATCAACACAACCATTATTTTACAACGCAATCATACATATTCTAGTATCAAATTACTCAATGTAACAAATCAAGTTACGTACCTTTAGTGCACGCCCTTCAAACGCAAATCACCACCGACTTGTCCACTCGACAACTATGCGTTTTAACTTTAAAATTTCAGTTTCGAGCCTTCTTTGAGGCATTTTTACAAACACTTACAGGGCAGGATTTTATATCTTTTATATTCAAGTTCATGGCTTGTCGCTTAGGCTAAATTAACATCAATCAAGCTATCACATATAGAATCAAACATCAAATTTTTTTAGAGATCAGTTTCTACGAATCAATCTACACTAGAATAACCTTCTAAACCCTAGTGTTCATCAACTTCTCACAAAACCCATGAATCACCTTCAATGTGTTCATGAGATTTTCAGAGATTAGACATGATTTCACTTACAGTTGTCTAGGGTTTACTCCTAGACACTATATCATCCTTAATCTATTCATTTAACCAACATGCATCAACAGATTTCAATTTCTCTAGAATCATGAGAATTTCAAGTAGGGATTTCTTATCAAATTTTACATACCTTATGACCCAGTTGTAATGGAGATCACTAATCTTAGCTCGGATTTCGATTTGGATCAGATTTGAACCTTCAATTTATGAGTTTTGTGATGAACTAGGGCTTTGGGGGAGCTTGGGGTCGCCCCTGCTTCTGATCGATCTCAACAACACACAGGCAAGTGTGTTGTGTGTAATGACCATAAATTTAAAATCATTATTCTAGAAATAAAAGAATAATAATAATTTATAATAAACTAAACATTTATTTTATGATCCATCTTTCTGTATATCAACTAAAACTATTATCCAATAGGAAATCCTAATTAAGACACCCAAGTGATTCTGCACAAACCCTAGAATTTTCAGAATTTTCAGAATCAGGATCAGGGCCCCTAAAACTCAGGGGGGGGGTATTTTCTAGTTATGATTATCCACCAAATAAGCTGTCAAATTCGAATTTATCCATTTTGTCAACTCAGCTAGGCTAGTCCCACGCGTGGCAACCCTATAGTGCTTTGGTGTCCCTTACGGACCGTAACATTATGAGGCTTACGGTCCCTAAGCATCCTTACGGTCCGTAACATTGGCATTCTTACGGTCCGTAAGATAGGTCAAAATTTGGGTATAAATAGAGGACATTGGCACTTGAATCTGGGCGCTGAAACGACGAAAGAATTCGTAATATACTTCGAGTTATCGTCTGTTTACTACAATTAACACACACGAAACACTAATTAGTATAGCGGGGTGCTGCAGAACAGGGTATTAACTCAATCGCTGATACGATTCAATGTTCGATTGATTGAAATCAATCCAATGGATGTTTAAGTGCTGCTCAAATTTGGGTTATGCTTTGTCATTAGTCGTGATTCCAATGGATGTTTAAGTAATTTCACTTTGTCATTAGTTGTGATTCCGATGGATGTTTAAGTGTTTACACTTTGTCATTCGTTGTGAATCCGATGGATGTTTAAGTGATTTCACTTTGTCATTAATTGTGAATCCGATGGATGTTTAAGTATCGCACTTTGTCATTCGTTGTGAGGATTTTAATCTCGTGAGTTATCGTAAATGCTGTATTAAGTTACTAACCTAGTTTGTGTGCATGTTATTTAAATTAGGTTAAAAGCTTAATCAGTAGTCTAAACTCTGCTCGTATAAATCTGAAATATTATCACAAGGTAGCTTCACTTTGAAATTATTAAGGTACGGATCCTTACCCTCACTCCTTATTGCTTCATATTCAAATTGTTATAAACCCATTAAATTCATATATCTTTTAAAACTCCTCACGTCTTTGATTATCGATTCATTTGACAGTCTGTTGGATTCCTATTCTAATCATAACTTTGGATTTAGCTTTCATGTCATGCGATAGTATTATGTTAGTTGTACTCATTATCGCATGTTCCAATATATGTTACGTCTTGTTATGAAAATATTTTTTATAAGTTATTTGAATAAGACCATTTGTACTCTGATACCCTGAGTATCGCTTCTCGTGGAGTGTCCCACGAACATGTTGTTGCGGCATCGACATCATGTGCTCCATCCGTGACGGAGAGATCAGTTCACGGCGTCCCTAGGTACAAGTGAGGTACAAAGCTACTAGGAGGCGTATGGATCGATCCTAGGATTTAAGTTAAGGAGGTGGATAGCGGGTATGCCAACTCGCCATCTCATGTGATAATTATGCAGGAGCAGCTACCTGTGTATTGTCACGTTTTAAGTTTGGCTCATGGGTACATCCGTATGATATGATTATGAAATTATGTTCTTGCATCGTATCATTTTCGCATAAAGTTCCATCCGGATAACATTTCATATAAAGCGTTATTTGTTATTTGAGCCTATTATTCCGTACTGAGCATTTGGCTCATTCCGTAAACTTTTTGTATATACAGGTCCGCATGTTACTTTGGGGAGGGAAAAGAGAGAAGAATAAAGCCTAGGAATAAATCTGAAGATGTTAGTTAATCAAGTCGAATGTCTCCGTTTGTATATTAACCTTAAGTTTAGTTGTTGTATCCTTATCAAATAAATAAATGGAATTATGACTTTTGTTTATGATACCACTGTTATTGTGACACGTCAGCCCTTCCGGGTTGGGGTGTTACAGCTATGGTATCAGAGCAAAGGCTCTTTCCTGTAGAAAACTTGAAGATAGTAATAAAAACCTGTGAGGAATGGGTAGATATCTATGAAAGGATTCAACTTGGTCTCTTATTTGGTTTAACTCCTATGTCTATTCTTATAGATGCCTCCTCGTCGTCCGCTACGTAGGAGTACTCGTACTAACCATGTACGTAACAACACTTCTTCGAATGAGACTCCAGTTGATCCAAACGTAATTAATGCTATCAACCAGGCTGTTGCCGGGTTGCTTCCAAACCTTGTTGCTCAAACAGCTGAGGCCGTTATTCAACAAACTCGTCATCCAGAACGTAATAACACGAATCCAATCTCTGGTGAAGAAATTCCGTTTGTTAAAATCACTCTGAACGCGAAGCAACATGGGAATCTGAAGAATCAATTCGCTCTCTATACCCTAATTTAGTCTAGTAATAGAATTTTAGTCGAAGTAACGGTAAATCTTGCTCTTTGATATATGTTCAATTGCTTCTGTTTACGGTCATTCATGCTTACCTTATGTGAATATATCTTAGTTATGATTAAGTAAGTTTATGTAGGAGATATCAGTACCAATAGTCACTCTATTATCTGTAAGTCTCGATTGACTTTTCGTACGGTAAGATATTTTATTAAGATGCGTTATAGGAGGACCATTAGGGCACATATGTAAGGTAATTGACAATTATAGTCATGAACTTAATTATGAATTTCAGATACACATGTGTGTTTAGGAGATTCTTGTTATATAAGTTAGTAACTTTGCTATGAAAGTTTCGTTACTTATAAGATATGTTATATTCTTATTTGAAAATTTTCGAGGACGAAATTTCTTTTAAGGGGGTAATAGTTGTAATGACCATAAATTTAAAATCATTATTCTAGAAATAAAAGAATAATAATAATTTATAATAAACTAAACATTTATTTTATGATCCATCTTTCTGTATATCAACCAAAACTATTATCCAATAGGAAATCCTAATTAAGACACCCAAGTGATTCTGCACAAACCCTAGAATTTTCAGAATTTTCAGGATCAGGGCCCCTAAAACTCAGGGGGGGGGTATTTTCTAGTTATGATTATCCACCAAATAAGCTGTCAAATTCGAATTTATCCATTTTGTCGACTCAGCTAGGCTAGTCCCACGCGTGGCAACCCTATAGTGCTTTGGTGTCCCTTACGGACCGTAACATTATGAGGCTTACGGTCCGTAACATTGGCAGTCTTACGGTCCGTAAGATAGGTCAAAATTTGGGTATAAATAGAGGACATTGGCACTTGAATCTGGGCGCTGAAACGACGAAAGAATTCGTAATATACTTCGAGTTATCGTCTGTTTACTACAATTAACACACACGAAACACTAATTAGTATAGCGGGGTGCTGCAGAACAGGGTATTAACTCAATCGCTGATACGATTCAATGTTCGATTGATTGAAATCAATCCAATGGATGTTTAAGTGCTGCTTAAATTTGGGTTATGCTTTGTCATTAGTCGTGATTCCAATGGATGTTTAAGTAATTTCACTTTGTCATTAGTTGTGATTCCGATGGATGTTTAAGTGTTTACACTTTGTCATTCGTTGTGAATCCGATGGATGTTTAAGTGATTTCACTTTGTCATTAATTGTGAATCCGATGGATGTTTAAGTATCGCACTTTGTCATTCGATGTGAGGATTTTAATCTCGTGAGTTATCGTAAATGCTGTATTAAGTTACTAACCTAGTTTGTGTGCATGTTATTTAAATTAGGTTAAAAGCTTAATCAGTAGTCTAAACTCTGCTCGTATAAATCTGAAATATTATCACAAGGTAGCTTCACTTTGAAATTATTAAGGTACGGATCCTTACCCTCACTCCTTATTGCTTCATATTCAAATTGTTATAAACCCATTAAATTCATATATCTTTTAAAACTCCTCACGTCTTTGATTATCGATTCATTTGACAGTCCGTTGGATTCCTATTCTAATCATAACTTTGGATTTAGCTTTCATGTCATGCGATAGTATTATGTTAGTTGTACTCATTATCACATGTTCCAATATATGTTACGTCTTGTTATGAAAATATTTTTTATAAGTTATGTGAATAAGACCATTTGTACTCTGATACCCTGAGTATCGCTTCTCGTGGAGTGTCCCACGAGCATGTTGTTGCGGCATCGACATCATGTGCTCCATCCGTGACGGAGAGATCAGTTCACGGCGTCCCTAGGTACAAGTGAGGTACAAAGCTACTAGGAGGCGTATGGATCGGTCCTAGGATTTAAGTTAAGGAGGTGGATAGCGGGTATGCCAACTCGCCATCTCATGTGATAATTATGCAGGAGTAGCTACCTGTGTATTGTCACGTTTTAAGTTTGGCTCATGGGTACATCCGTATGATATGATTATGAAATTATGTTCTTGCATCGTATCATTTTCGCATAAAGTTCCATCCGGATAACATTTCATATAAAGCGTTATTTGTTATTTGAGCCTATTATTCCGTACTGAGCATTTGGCTCATTCCGTAAACTTTTTGTATATACAGGTCCGCGTGTTACTTTGGGCGGGGAAAAGAGAGAAGAATAAAGCCTAGGAATAAATCTGAAGATGTTAGTTAATCAAGTCGAATGTCTCCGTTTGTATATTAACCTTAAGTTTAGTTGTCGTTGTATCCTTATCAAATAAATAAATGGAATTATGACTTTTGTTTATGATACCACTGTTATTGTGACACGTCAGCCCTTCCGGGTTGGGGTGTTACATTGTGAGTTTTAATTTTTTTGTTTTATTAATAATAGTTTTCATTTAGACACTTTTGGTCCCTCATCTTTCGTTCATTATTTGTTATAACTCTTTAACTACTCATAACTCAACATCTAACTAGGTTAATGTCATTCCTAGTTAGTTTATTTTTCTTATTTATTCACTAACATTATTGTATTATAAAAAATTATATTTTCGAGGTGTTACATCGACACCATAAATTTAACAAATAATAAAGAATAAAAAAACACTAAGCTTGTGACAACTGTCAAATTTGCATGCATCCGTACAATTATTAAACAAAAATTAGTGCCTTAATGACTATGCTGATTTACAATTAGTGACTTAAATTGCTTTCTGATTGTTGCCACATACATACATGTGCATCATATATTGCAAATGACATAACATTATTGCATGCAAACTCTATTGATTCAAATGATGCACGAAACACAGTTAGCACAGTTATCAGACAAACTAGAAATATGCTGACGGAGTTCAGGACATAGACAGGCATTGTTTTGAGACACAAAATGAGCCAGAAACCAAGAGTTGCACTAGTATAGTGTGTAGGAAAGTAAGGATCATAAAACTGCCTTCCTAGTGATAGTTTAAGTGCCGGAAAGCACCCGAAACGCACTTTAAATACATAATTCTGCATAAATCAGCACAATTCAGCTATAACCAGCTATTTAACACAATAATATCATGCAAAATTTATGTCTTATTGTCCAAAATAACTTACAAAGTGTCGGGAATTAAAACTGCCACAAAAGGTGCTTCATACTTAGTGAAACTGCGCAATTCCGCACTTTAACGAACAGTAATGAACCGAACAACCAGACAATAACCGGGACATCGAAATTTTACTAGAAGTAATTTTTTTATGATATTAAACTAATATTGGTGCTAGAACACCTTAAAAATCATAAAAACACCTAAACACATCTAAACTAAGTTAAACCCCATCGTTTGCACTTTAAACCCTCAACTTTCCAAAATCTTACACTTTACCCCCCCCCCCTTCACCCATGGCCGGCCCCAAAGGGCCCCACATGACCTTTCCATTATTTTATTTAATCTTGTTCCCTAATGAGTGTGCATAGAATCCTAAGGAAGATTGTAATGTTGGAAATTTTTCTATAAAGACCATGAGTAACTAGACTTTGCCCATTATCACAAACAACACCATCTTCTTCCCCTTGCCTTCCCTTGCTCTCAGCTCACTGCCTCCACCATACCACCACCATTTTCAAGCTTCAACCTCACAATCCAAGCTTACTAGAAGGTGTATGGAGGCCATTTAAGAAGGTGTATGGTGCTAGAACTTGAAAGACCACCTTGTGGAGCTTTTAACCTCTCACTTTCTTCCTTGTTCATCATCTTCATTTTTGTGTCACTTCCCTAGCCATTATAGCTAGTAGTAAGCTTCTTGATCACTAATTTAAGTCATGTTTATGTTATGTACAAGTTTCACCATCTAAACAACTTAACTTTTAATGATAAAAATGAAAAGATCTAACATATTCATGAAGAAAATAAGTGATTACATGAAATTTTAGTGTATGTAATGAAGTTGTTGATGTTATATCTTGTGTTTATGTTTAGATCAAGAATGTTAAAGCTTAGATCTAACAAGTTTAAGCATGGATCTTGAAGGATCCATGGTTAAACTTGAAGATGAACAT
This sequence comes from Helianthus tuberosus, assembly GCA_030545235.1. Classification (NCBI taxonomy): domain Eukaryota; kingdom Viridiplantae; phylum Streptophyta; class Magnoliopsida; order Asterales; family Asteraceae; genus Helianthus; species Helianthus tuberosus. The sequence goes on along the minus strand of JARYGA010056711.1, from coordinate 10,616 downwards.
ATGAAGCATTATGTGAACATGAAAAATGGATTTTTATACATAATCTTGTGATCTTGAAGTAATAAAGTGTGGGTAGAACTAATTTTTGAAACTAAAACTCATGGAAAGTTTGTTAAAAAGTTAATATAAAGCTTGTTTATGAAAGATCTAAGGTTATTAAGCATGGATCTTGAAAGATCCATGGATTAACATGATGTTAAAAATAATGATCTTTCTAATAAACATAAAAGTGGTTTTAGAACATGATTTACAAACTTTAAAGATCATTAAACTCATGGATGAGTTGGTTAATGAAATAAAGTTTCACATAAGTTTGTTTAAAATACTCAAGAGCACTTATTTTTGGAAAGATCATAATATGTTAACTGTAGATCTTGAAGATTACACATTTTTAACAAGAAACAAGTTCAACATGATGCTTCATATGGAAAAATTAGTATATGTTGTTGGTGATTATTGTTAAAAAATGCTTTTGGTGTTGAAAAGAAAATAAACACATGTTTTGAAAACATTGGAAACCTCCTTTTTTAGGGGAAACTATAACAATTTTTTTCTAAAAATTAAACACTTAGAAAAATATTTCTAAACAAATATTTACAATGTATTTTAAACCATGGATTCTCACATAAACTTTGCAATAATTTTTGTTACAAAAATTATAAATAATGGAGGTTGGTTTTTATAAATAAAAGTGACTAAATATGTATTTAGGGAAATATATATTTAGAAGGCATCATGTGTGTGATTATTTGTATATTATGTGTATTAGTTATATTATTTTGGGACTTGAAATAATATAACTCATCAAAATACCAAAAATTACAATCCAAAATATTACCAAAATCCCAAGAATATGAATATACAAATTATACCCAAGATATTGGTGAAACCGAACAAAGGAATATAACTCACAAAAATATTCCGGAAATATTATTCATAAGTATATTTTTGGTAAATAATATTTTGGACACCAAGTGAATGAAAATATGATTTTCACACTTATTACAAAGTTATATCATATTTTTGACAAGAAGAAAATATATTATTTTTTGGTGAATAAAAAAATATATTTTCTTGGAATTATTAGAAGGTATATTGTCTTTGGAAGAAATATATTTTCTCAAATAAATATGAAATATATTATTTTTGGAAGAAATATACATTTTCTCATACAAACACTAAATACATTATTTATGGGGAGAAAAATAGATTTATATATATTTTCTAAGTTAGACTTGAAAATATATTATTTTTTAAGTTTACATAAAAACACAATTATTTTTGCCGAAGGAGAAATTATAAATAATTTTTCTAAGCAATATTCCTCAAAATATATATTTTAGAAATATATATTAATGTATTTTTACTAGAAATATTATTCCGGAAAAACTTATACAAAAGTTAAGTATAAGAATACTTAATAATTACAAGAAGATACGTATTCTCATACGTATAAATAAACTCCGGAATACGACACCAATACATGGCAAAAATATACAAGTATAAGAATACAAATACACCCATTCTTGGGAAGGATATACATGTATAAATACTTGGAAAGTAACAAGTTGAAATATATTGTTTTAACATTTATTCCAAAACTTAATAAATATAATTTAAGTTAAAATAGTTATTATTTTGACAAATAATTATATATTTGGAATAACATTGGCGACACAAAGAAACGTAACTCAAAGACACTAATGAATACTAAGTCAAGGCACGACCCACTCGTCTAATGAACCGTAGTACGCATGTAGGTAGTCGTGCGTTCTAGAGGAAGCTTTGAGTTACATTGGATACGAAGAACGCAAAACAGTGAGTTCATGTCCCCCTTTTCTTTTAACTGTTTTCAGTTTTATAACTTCGGCGGTGAAATACATGTTACAAATGTTTCGATGATTTCAAATGGTATGGTCAGCTAAGCAGTGAACTGTTAGATCATGTGAATGGGTAGGCGTTAACTTAAGACCATTAATCCTCGTAGTAGGACCGAGGAATATGAGTAATAGGTCTATTTGGGTGCGAGCCCCACCCATGCGCCCGTAATATGGACCATGTGGTGAATGTGTCTTAGCCCCACCCATGCGCCCGCAGGTTGGACCATGTGGTGACTATGTCTTAACCCCACCCATGCGCCCGCAGTATGGACCATGTGGTGACTAGGTCTTAGCCACACCCATGCGCCCACAGGATAGACCATGTGGTGACCATGCCTTACGGCCAGAGGCCGGTACAAGATCCTCAAGGTTTGAGCCTTCCTGCATCATGTCACATATATTCGTTACACATTAACTGATCTGTTTCCTTATTGCTCTCATACCAGGGTTTACAAACATACATACTTACAATGATTATAAAGGTTTATTCGTGCGCACATACTAAACACATGAACTCGCTCAACTTTTGTTGATGTTTTCAAACTACATGTATTTCAGGAAATTAATTATGGATCTGGTGGGCGTCCAAGGTTTCCAAGATGTGTCCTCAATAAATGATGTCATCCAGCGTTGAAGGATTTGGATTATGTATTATATCTTTGATAGGATACATGGTTCAAAGCCTCGTTTTGTTAAGTATCTTTTGTGAAGTCTTAGTTGGTGTTAAACAATGACGATTGTAATGTTTTGAACGTAATTTATGGATGAACATCATGGTTTTATCATATAGATTTTTGTTATGGTTGAATGCAATGATATTAAGCCAGTCACACATAATGACGCTTCCGCAAAAGTCAGGGTGTGACAAAGCTGGTTCTATCGATAGATTAACTGAGTGGAAAGATGAATCGTCGATCGATTGAAGAAGGCCCTTGTTCTATCGGAAGTTTGAAAACGAATGAACTGATTGAAGCAAAACTCTGGCAAATTGGCAATGGAGAAATTGAATAATGATGGTTGATCAGGGGTTTTGATTAGGGGCTGTAATTCTTGACACGACCCGTTAAGCCGACCCAAACCCGACACGAAAAAAACAGGTTTGGTCCGACTAACACGGCCCGTTTAAAAAATGGATCGGGTTCGGATTGACCCATATTAAACAAGTCGGGTTCGGGTTGACCCGTATAAAAATCTTTTATATTTTTGTTTTTGTTTTTTTGGTTTCTATTTTACATGGTTAGTTATAGCAATGTTAATTTTGACACATTATATTATTTATTTATCACACCCATACTCATCATTAAACATGTTATCAATAATACGCTTAAAACCGAATAACTCGTATATAAACGTCAACTTATATCACTCATTTAAAAATATGGGTTAAACGAGTCGGGTTCGGGTTGACCTGAATTAATATGGGTCGAGTTATGGTTGAAATCTATGACCCGAATAATAACATGGGTCAAGTTCGGTTGAACATTTCAACCCACCAACCCACCAACCCGCCAACCCGTAACCCATCAACCCGACACGATTTCCACCCCTAGTTTTGATTAGGATTATGTACTTCTGAATCGAATAGCGTTGAGACTTAAATATCGAGCAACGCTTCATATTTCAATATTTGACATTTTCACTCAATTACTCAATGGGCGTTGAGTATTGGACAATGGACTATTGGTATTGGATTTCAATTCTAATTTACTAAATGGGCTACATTTGAATCTTTGTCCAAAAAATTATTAATATGGGCCTCTAGTCATTTTGCTAATATATATATATATATATATATATATATATATATATATATATATATATATTAAAATATAAATCGAGCTAACCGAGCCGAATCTAACCGAGCAAACCTTTGCTCGTGCTCGTTTGTTTACAAACCGAACCGACCATCTTTTTCAATCAAGTTAAAGCAAACGAGGAAATTCCGATCATTTTTATAACGAGCATCGAACAATAAGTAGGCTCTACAACCCAACCAAAACTGAATCGTCAAATGAATATAACATTAAATGATAAGTTTGAAAACAAATTATATTATATTACGCTATGCTATGTGTTATGAAAAAGTTGGTGGAAACCTCACCAGGTTTCCACCAACTTTGCCTCCCCATCCCTCCATACTTTTACAATATTGCAATTTTAGCCCCTTGCCTTTGGTACCTTCACAGTTTCATAAAATGTCAAATTTAATCCCTAAACTACTACTCCACTTTATACATATTTTGCTTTTAACACCCTAACTTTGTGGTAATTTCCTTTTTAGCCCTAACTTTGTTATAGTTTCCTTCTTATCCCAAAACTTTATCAAATTTTATCTTTACCCTTTCTTAGCCCGTAAGTTTAGAAAATGCAATTTTTAACCACTTAACTTTTTATAAACTTTGTAAGTGCCACTTTGACCCCTCGAGAGTTTTTGGCTTGAGGATGTAAATTCGAGTTAGTCGGGTTGCGTATAACACGTTATGATTGTACGATATAAATTTGTTTTACGTTACGTTTTGATCCAATCACAATGCAACTATAGGATACATTGAGTTCAATCAGATACATCAAAACATGTGTTTTCATATGGTTAACACATCACTTAACGTTTGGACTAATCCGTTCAATATTTGCGAAGTGTCCACGCCGCAACACGCACAGGTCTTATTACTAGCTACTAGTTATATATTAAATTAATTTACCTATATATTAAAAATATAACACAATGAAGAGTAATATCATAAGGATAAAATTAGAACAAAATAAACAGTAAGATCATCAAGTTTACCTATATATTAAAAATATAACACAATGAACAGTAATATCATAAGGGTAAAATTAGAACAAAATAAATAGTAAGATCATCAAGTTTACCTATATATTAAAAATATAACACAATGAATAGTAATATCATAAGGGTAAAATTAGAATCATCAAGGGGATTAGAAAATGGTATCGGGTACAGGTACCGGTATCAAATTTACCAAACCGGGTATATTTTCGGTATCGACTTTTGACATTTTTGGTATCGTTTCGGCACCGGTATTCACCGGTTTTTATCCTCAAATACCGGAGTAATATCATAAGGGTAAAATTAGAATCATCAAGGGGATTAGAAAATGGTATCGGGTACAGGTACCGGTATCAAAATTACCAAACCGGGTATATTTTCGTTATCGACTTTTGACATTTTCGGTATCGTTTCGGCACTGGTATTCACCGGTTTTTACCCTCAAATACCGGTACCCACTTTTGGGGATTTTCGGTAACGGTATTTTCGGTACCGGTTGGTACCAAGCTCATCAAATCCTGTAGCAATCAAATCCTGTAGCAACGTAGCAACGCAAGTAATTGCACCGTTTAGATTACTTTTCATACAGAACCCAATGAATAGTAACATCATCAAGGGTATGAGCAAATGGTATCGGGTACCGGTACTTGTATCAAATTTACCAAACTGGGTATATTTTCGGTACCGACTTTTGATATTTTCGGTATCGGTTTGGCGCCGGTATTCACCGGTTTTTACCCTCAAATACTGGTACGGTTCCAGTACCGGCCGGTACCGAACCGTACCGTACTAGGTATATTCGGTACCGGTACCCACTTTTGGGGATTTTCGGTAACGGTATTTTCGGTACCAGTTGGTACCGAGCTCATTAAATCCTGTAGCAACGTAGTGACGCAAGTAATTGCACCGTTTAGATTACTTTTCATACACACTGTAAGTAAATTGTATTTCGTTTGAATGAGGTTTTATATACACAACAACTTATTTTGTTTTCTTTTTTGTCTTTTTCTATAATGAATTGTAGCATGTAAAATTAACTTGGATATTTAGATTATTGATGTGCAAATCATATCAAATTCTGTAATCAAACCGGCATCGTATCGGTACCAAATTTACATTTTCGGTGCCAAATTGGTACCCACCTTTTGGCGTTTCAGAATCGTTAATTTCAGTTCGACAACGGTCTAGCACCATACCTGTATTTACTGATTTTTACCTTCAAATACCATACCGTATGGTACGGAGCATTTTCGGTGTCGGTACCTAATTTCGATGATTTTCCGGATCGCTACTTTCGATGCCATTACCGGTACCGAGCTCATCCAGGTTTTAACGTGTTAGCACCGTAATAACTAAACTGAAAACAACCGAATTTTCAATGTGTAGGACGTGTGAGCCCTATTATTATATATTAGATTATTTAAAATCGTTTTTTTTAGAATGAAGTGACTATCATTACCACGCCATTTTTATTTATGTTTTGATATTTGGTATCTGCTTGCCGTTGTCGACCCGCGTTTTACAGACATTAGGTCCCCGCCGCAACGCTCGGGCCGAAAATCAACTAGTTAAATTAAATTACATCATAAAAGCTACAGTAATTTTGTTTACTTTTTGTTTTGATTAACAAAAGTTTCCCTTTTCTTAATTTAGGGGGTGTTTGTTTTTGCTTATTACATCTGCAAAAAGCTTATGTCTGCCCGCCTGCAGACATAAGGCCTTAAAGACCGTTTGTTTTTTTTTTTCAAACAGATCTTAAATTAGCTTCAAACATCTTAAAAAAGAAGCTTTGAAACAAAGCTTCAAACATCTGCACATGTCTTCTTCTTCCCTTCTCACCTGCCACCGCCACCTCCGCCACCACCTCCGCCACCACCGCACCTCCGCCACCACCGCACCACCTCCGCCACCATCGCACCACCGTAGAGAGAGAGAGAGAGATCTGTGAGAGAGAGAGCTGTGAGAGAGAGCAGTTTCTAGAGAGAGAGAGAGCAGTTTCTAGAGAGAGAGAGCAGTTTCTAGAGAGAGAGAGAGACCTGTGAGAGAGAGAGAGACCTACGGTGGTGGTGGCGGAGGTGGTGGCGGAGGTGGTGCGGTGGTGGTTGTAGAGAGAGAGAGAGAGTTTCTAGAGAGAGAGAGAGAGCAGAGAGTGTGTTTTGTGGGTGAAGTTGATTTTGAAGAAAAAAAAAAACAAACCCTCTTTTCCTTGCAGACTGCAGACATTTGGGCCACATCTTCTCTTGCAGATGCCTGCAGATGTGGTTCGCAGACTACAGACATTTTACATCTGAAAAAACAAACAGCACCTTAGTCACATGAAAATCTAGACATTTCTTATTTTCTTTTTTATAAATCAAATAAGAAATATATATAATTATAAATTTTATACTCAAATACTTTTTTTCACATGATTTTTTTATTAGATATGTTAAATAGTTTGTATTTTATTTATTATGTACTTCTTTTAGTTTTGTACTAGTTATAATTTTATCTGGTTCTTTTTATTTAATCTATAAATCAATTGTAAAAAACTTGGATAGATCATGCCTTTACCTGAGTTTAATTCATGACGTAACTTTTTCGTGATTGAAGAATATACCATCGCATGTGTTTTTATCTACATCTCAATGGTTTTACTCGAATTTAATTTGTGACGTAACTTTTTTTTTTTTTTTTTTTTTGTAATTTGTCAATATACCGTCAAAAGTGTTTTTATCTATATCTTGATGGTTTTAGTCGAGTTTAATTTAGAACGTAACACACCTTCGCAAAACACGGAGTATTTTATAGTTTACCAAGGAGGATCGAGTTGATAGTTTTTATCATGAGGTAGGTAAACTTAAGAGTAAATTGCCATTTTAGTCCCTGAGTTTTGTCCAAATTTGCCAGTTTAGTCCAAATAGTTTTTTTTGTGCATCTGGGTCCCTGACTTTTACATTTTGTTGCCATTTTGATCATTTTGTCTAACTCCATCCAAAAACCCAGTTTGTAACAGTTTGTACTTAATCACTAATGTTTTTCAGTTGCCATTTTGATCCAATTCCAAAAAATCAAAAAAAAATCCAAAAAATTCAAAAAAATCTAAAAATAAAAAAAATTCTAAAAAATCCAAAAATCATTAAATGTTTCGGCACGAACCGTTTCGACCCGTACCGTTTTGAACCGAACCGTTTCGACCCGTACCGTATCGAAACGAACCGTTTCGACGCGAACCGTTTCGAACCCGTACCGTATCGAACCGTACCGTTTCGACCCGTACCGTTTCGAACCCGAACCGTTTCGAGCCGAACCGTTTCGATACCGTACCGTATCGAACCGAACCGTTTCGACGCGAACCGTTTCAACGCGAACCGTTTTGACCCGTACCGTTTCGACAAGAACCGTTTCGACCCGTACCGTTTCTACGCGAAGCGTTTCGACCCGTACCATTTCGACGCGAACCGTTTCGGGTTCGAAACGGGTTTGGTTCGAAACGGTTCGCGTCGAAACGGTTCGGGTTCGATACGGTACGGTTTCCAAACGGTTCGGGTTCGAAACGGTACGGTTCGAAACGGTTCGGGTTCGAAACGGTACGGGTTGAAACGGTTCGTGTCGAAACGGTACGGTTAGAAACGGTTCGGGTTCGAAACAGTACGGGTCGAAACGGTTCGTGTCGAAACGGTACGGTTCGAAACGTTTCGGGTTCGAAACGGTACGGGTCGAAACGGTTCAGTTCGATACGGTACGGGTCGAAACAGTACGGGTCGAAACGGTACGGGTCAAAACGGTTCGTGCCGAAACATTTAATGATTTTTGGATTTTTTAGAATTTTTTTGTTTTTTTAGAATTTTTATGATTTTTTAGAATTTTTTTGATTTTTAGATTTTTTTGGATTTTTTAGAATTTTTATGATTTTTTAGAATTTTTTTTATTTTTAGATTTTTTTTGGAATTTTTTTGATTTTTTTGAATTTTTTTGATTTTTTGGAATTGGATTAAAATGGCAACCGAAAACATTTTTTAAGGAAATCCCCAAAATACCCCTGTTACAAACTGGGTTTTTGGATGGAGTTAGGCATTGTGATCAAAATGGCAATAAAATGTAAAAGTCAGGGATCCAGATGCACAAAAAAAACTATTTGGACTAAACTGGCAAATTTGGACAAAACTCAGGGACTAAAATATGGCAATTTACTCTAAACTTAATGGTCGACAAAAGCTGAGCTTCTTTATTGATCAAAAACATTTTCAAACTCATCAATACACCCAAATTAACGTTTTTCACTCTGCAAACTTCCTCTAGTTAAACGTGAAATTACAGGTATGCGTTGTATAACTACTGTAGCCGTATTCATTACAGCAACCGATTGTTTTCAATTTCATGTCCTATGTCGATCATTTATTCTTTTGAATTTGTGCAATTTTGTTTATTGTAGTGTAATTTGGAATCTATTCTACTCAGTTAAATGTTTGTTAGGTTAGTGGTGTTGATGATATGCGTTTGCTGTGTTGTTTTGGTAAACTAGGGTTTTGGATTGAAGGTTGTACTTGTAGATTATTAGGTAATTAGCGGTTAATGATGTTAGATCGGTACGGAAGGTATTGATTGTTTGAGGAGAGTAGAAAGGAAAACCTAGTTTTGGTGTTTGAATTTGATGATGTCAATCTTCCACGGTTCTACCTCTCTAGGTCGATAAACGTAAAACCATTGGTACTTGAGTCACCATCACACTTGCGTTATTCTTCTCAGTAATATCTTTGATACTAACTTGTGAACTTAGTGTTAACTAATTCGTTTATTGGTTCTACATTTGGTCCTTCTATCTCCTCATCTGATGATGTAGTATAACTTCTTCACTGTTTTCATCCTCTTTTTTTTCTTTGCTGGAAGATCATCATCTTTCACAACTTCTGTCATTTACATTATTAACTATCAGTGGTATCAAAGCCTCGTCAGAAGAAAACTGAAAACAAAAGAAGGCATATTTTCTTTTCCATTTTTCAAAACTTGCCAAGGACACTGGTGTATTTGAATTAAAGCATTGCTAGAATTTCAAGATGTATGTATGAGAGATTGTAGGAAAGAGATATGAACAACTAACTAGAAGATATGTTCAAGAACAAAATGAAGCACTTCTATGTGTGTTTCATGTTCTCCCCACTGTAGAGTGTAGTTTGATTTTATTAAACTTTTTGGCTACATATCCATCATATTAACAGATGTCAACGCATGATATTGTGAAATTAGCAGGTCCCTTTATTTTGGTGGCACATGGTCTCAATTATGTGAAATTTCCCCCAATATTTGGTTCAAGTAGGATGGCTGTTACACCTCAAGAACAGAACAATCTAACCGACGATGATTACCCTTTGCTCATAGAAAACCACGAGAACCAACATTTTATCGATGTAGAAAGAGAAAATACCGATGCATCAGGGTTATCTGATAATTCTCCTCCTATACATGGGTCATCTCATAACCGTCACGTTTCAACAACTAATTCTGGTCCATCTAATACTTCAAGTGAACCAAATGCATCCCGCCAAAGGTGGAGCCCCTTCAACACTTTGTTATGGATTTCAATTGAGCTAGCATTCACCTCAGGACAAATTATTGCAGCCGCCGTTGTCTTATTCATCTCACAAAGTGAAAACCCACAGAATCCTTTGTTTGTGTGGGTTTTCGGGTATGCTGGTGGTTGTGCCGCTAGTCTTCCACTTCTGTACTGGCGGTATCTTCAACGGAATCAAGCTACCGGGCGGCAGTCTTCCCAGGACCCGCAACAACCACGTTCTGAGCGAATCACTCCACCAGAACCGAATTCGTACATAACCATCTCGTTTGTTCCGTCTCCAGAAGAAGAAACTCACCAGGCTGCATCTTTGAACACTTGGACTGGTCCAAATGTTAGGTAATTCTCCACATTTATTTTCCGTTTAAAGTCTCTTTACGTTAACAAAACCAAG